>JAAGAY010005665.1:39267-91131 GCA_011801015.1 Ardeotis arabs
TTTTTTTTTTTTTTTTTTTTTTTTTTTTTTTTTTTTTTTTTTGCTTTTGTCTACAAAACAATCTTCAATTAAAGGAACTTTTGCTTAGAGCCTATCTAAAGGATACTCTAGTGAAACATTCCTTTGATGTATTGCACTCTTAGCAGAATCTCTGTTTGCATCGTTTCCTAAGCACGGTTAAGCCATTAGATTTCAAGTTATATTTCAATATATCTCATAGAGATTGAAAGAGGTAATGTAAGCACATAGGTTAGTCGTGCTGGTTGAGACTGACCACTGATGACAGGACATGTCCTAATGTCCATACTGCCTAAGGAAATGCAGGTATGTGTAAAGGAGAAAACAGATACATGGCCTTTTTCGTACTCATGATTGACACTGAGAATTACAAATACATTGCAGTGGTAGCCACATAATCCAATATTTATGCTGTGGTGAAAAAGTAGATTTATCTATTAAACTCCTGATTACCAGTAAAAACTTCAAAGTACCCATCGAAGTAAATAATTCTTGTAAACAGTGGACTTGAGTCCTTTTCAGCAGGAATGCAGTCATTTGACCTGTCCACTGCTTTGAACGTGAAAAGAAAACTGGAGGCATTTAAAACAAGAATAAAATCATATTCAGCATTTGTAAGATCTTGCCAATCCACTGTTTGCATCCTCATTGCTGCTAAAGCAAACAAACGGGAGAAATTTCAGCTCAGGGGTAAAAAGCAGGTACCTAACACTTTTGCTCTGCTATACAAAGCAAAGAATACCATTATTACATCACCTAAATATTTCTCATTTGAAATGAGGATGCTTCATAGTTCCAGGAAGGCTTTTTTGCAATGATAATTTTGAAAGATATAAGTTATTCCAAAGACGATTGGCAGCAGAGTTTGGAAAAAGTCCATCCAGAGCAATTGAGTGAAACCTGAGATTTCAATGATTGACAGTTTTGTTCCATTCTAGCCCACAACATAAGAGAACAAGAGAAAAGCCAGTGAAAGGTTCAGCTGTCCCAGCTTCATGTTCTAGCATGCAGCTGCTAGGCTCAGACAAGAGCAAGCCACTTGCCTCTTCCAAAAGGTTAGTGCTTCTGGATGCTGTTAACGCACACAGTACCCATATACCTCTTCAAATTTGAAGGCAGTAAATCTATTTTGTAGTTGCAAGCCCTTAGTTGGGGCAGGAGCCTTCCTCTCGGTGCCAGAAGCCACCAGCTTCCATCATTCACCTTCTCCAGAGGTTGAACTTACCTTAATACTGGAGGGGGAGCACACTGCCAGACCATCTATTGCAGATGGGATTCAGGGTTCTTCAAGCTTCTGCATTTCAGAGCAGGCCCTGTCTCTCTTCTTTTCCTCATCTCTGATGCTGTTCTACTTGACAGCACAGCTCCTGCGGGACACAGGGCCATCTCTCCTGGCCTCAGAAAGAGATCCCAGGAACTCCTTGCAGCTTGGGACACTTGCAGAACTGCAGCCATCATCTGAAACTCACTCCAGGCTGAAGCCTCTACCTTGGTATAGGCAGTTGCCAAGAAAACCATTCTATGATATGTTACCACCATGCCTGAGATGGTTACAGCACAACAAATTCATCTGAGCCCCTTCTTTATCCCCTTCTGTATAAAAAGCTGTATCTGTTAGCTATGCTCTAGGAACTGCACTCTTACACAGTCCTCACCTGAGCACCAGATAAAAGGGTGCTTGACCCTCCCTAACTGGGGGCAGCTGTAGCAAAATCTCTGGGCACCTGAGTCAAAGGCAGCTGATCACGCTTGTTAGAAGCTACTAGAGCAGCTCCCTTTACCTCATCCTTACCTGGTTGTAGCAGGTACCCTTGAGTTTCTCAAAGGGTTCCCAGGTATTCCCTGGTGATCCTGGACTTTATCACTAAAAAGTCAAGAAGCTCCCAAAGCCAAATCCAGAGACTGCTGTGCAAAATGCTGCGTCTGTTAGATGTCTCTGCTAGCTGTGGTCTCACAGCTAGCAGAGACATCTGCTAGCGTCTCTGCTAGCTCCAGTTCACAATATTCTGAATTAAGCATCTTTTAAAACCACATAAAGGACAGTGGGTCAGTAAAATGACGTGACTTACATAACACGAAAAATGGTTGGGAGTAATTTTTCACAGCAGGTCTAGCTCAGTCTGTAGCTGCCTCTCACTCCAGCTAGGTCTAGGTGTTGCAGAAGATTATTGAATACTTGCACTGCTTCCATTTCAACTTTAAAATACCACTGCAGATGCTGAAGCTGGAAGATTAAACCTCAATTTGTTATCATGAATTATGGCACCAGTAGGTGTTTGGATAAGCCATGCCCCTGTCCAGTTTTTAATCCCACTAAATTATTGATCTCCACACTGTGTTATGGCAATGAATTCAAGGCTCTGTTTCTACAGAGAAACACAACATTTCCTAGGACTCATTTCACTTACACCTGTTATCATGCAAGGATCTCTTCTCTGTTCCAGGAAATGCAAAAATTGGGTGTTATATTGACCCTTCTACTTCATTTAATATAGGCCTTAAAATGAAAATGACACACAATCTCACAGGCCTTGAAAACAGCCCTGCTTTTGTGGATCGATATTATGAGTCTCGTTAAAGGGTGACCCAGACCCTTAGTTAGCTCAATAATGTAGCTCATTTCTGCTGTTATTCTGACTAAAGAAGTATGAAAGGTGTTACTTCTTATTTTACCAATATTAGGCACGAGCAAATATGGTTTATAATGCGATAGTCAAACCAGCTGTAAAAATCAGTAGGTACTTCTGCTCAAGTTCACTACTCTGTTCCACTCCAGCTGGAATGAAACTCATAAGACTTAAAATGCAGTTGAGGGAAGGCTTTCACACCTTTATTGTTTGATGTTGTTTCATTAATCATTATGCTGCTATTTCAGCCAATCTGACGACCATTAGAGCATGCCCTAGAATTATTATTCAAATGAGAAATTTCAGGTCCAGAACTTGGTTTCCTGTTGGTGTGGTTCACATGATGCAGAGGGTTGGGGTTTTTTGCACTTTGCATGTTTTCCAGTAGAATATCAATAATGAAAATCAATCAGTGACTGATAGCGAATGCTAAGACCCCCATGATGCTAAAAAGAGAGTAGATTTTGAAGAGGTTTCTGGAGGTGAGAGGCAAGGAGACTCAAAGGTGCAAAAAATTGAGAAGTTTGTCAGGCTGCAGCAGTGCTTCTGGCACTGGGGAAAGCTACATCATATTTGTCAATTCATATTTTAGAATTCTCTGCTTATTTGCCCACAACTAGCAATTACACTACATGTTACTTTGTCTAACGTCTTCACATCAAGACACTGTTTAATGACTGAAGCAGCGCTGGGGGGAGAAGCATCAGAAGACATTAGCAGATTACACATCACACCAATTTAATGCATTACAGAGCAAATCAATTGTGATGGATGGAACTTCAAATAATAATCTGATTACAGAGGGACAAAACCAAAAAGCATCCAGAGAATTCTACAATGTGGAAAACCAGCAGATTAGATCTGAAATTAATCTTAACTAGATAATCAGTTTTGTATTCTGGACTTGTATGCACAAAGATGACTGAAAAAAACGTATGTCACCCCAAGGGCTACCATAGGACTCCGGGATAGAAATCCTCTCTTCCTTGGTGAACATCAATGTTGCCATTCATTTCCAAAAGGCTTGCACATACCAAGACCAAATTTGGCTTTATAGCTTTTCCATTCTCAAGGGCACATTTCTGTTATACTCCGAGGGTTTTGGCTAGTTCAGAGGGTTATGGGGAGCTCTTTGCAGGGGGACAGTCTAAGTCCTCTGTCTTGCAGACACTTAAGCACGTCCTTGTGTTTAAGGCTGTGAATAGTCACACTGACTCCTCTGGGATTACTCGGCTACTGAAAGTCAAGCACATATCAAAGTGTCTGCAGGATTGCTGCCTAGGGAATGAGAAACAAAAGGCTGTAGAAAAAATATTCCTTAATGAGACTCTATTAAAAAATCCACAAATGTTATTAAACTTTGGTTAGTTTGTTACTGATCGAGAAGTACACTGACTCTAGCAGTGTGGATTTTCCACAATAATTTTTATAATTTGGATACACGCTATTATGCATGCACACAGTGATGTTATCTACACTAATATCTTTCATATATTTTACTTTGAATGTCATAAGCACATAAAATCAGTTAATTCCTTCCACATTATGAATGCAGAATACTGATTGTGGAGCTATTAGTAATATGCATTTGGAATATACACTACACTGACTCTGAAGTATCCACAATTGAATGCTGAATAATTCACAAAATTCAACAAAATGCAAATAAGGTGACTGACATGATATTGGAATGCTGAATTCCTAGAGGGATACAAAGGAGGTATTAGTATTTTGTTCCTCTTGTAGAAAAATTACTTGCGATACTATGATTTAATTAATTTCAATTTTTATTTAAAGCCCTTTCATTACTCTGACCCATTGCATATGACAGCTGCATTGCAAAATTAACACTAATTTGCAAATGCAGCTGGACTCCCTTGGCAGTGAGACAAAGCACAAAACATTGTTAAGAGAGAAATTAAGGGTGGAGTTAAATATATACTTAATTTTATAGTACATATGTTTCAGAATAATTTATTATAAATATATCATAGTGACATCAGTGCCAATTTTGCACCCATGAAAACTGCTGTTCCCTGCTTCTGACCTCTGCAGATGGGTTTGGGTCAGGTGTACCTTGCATTACTATTTAATCGTAGGCAGCTGATTTCTCCCTGTTTACTCCTTCTGGGTTACAAATGCTGCCATGCAGAGATGTACAATTTGATATCAGGGAAGTGAAAGACTGGTTTTCCTTTGCTGGATGCAAGCTAGAGGCAGTGATGGCTTTGGGAAGTTAAGTTTCTTGCAGATTATTGCAGTGCCAAACACCAGCCCATCCTGCCTGTTTTGCAACAGTTAGTGTAGCACAGAACGCCCAGCCCAGACTCAAGCAGATGCTTGTAAGCATGGATTTATCCAAAGGCATTGCTTGATGTTTAATATTTTTTTTTTGATGGACTAGGGCCTTAAAAAGACTGTTGGAGCTCCTCGAGGTTTTCCAACAAAAATGGAAACGAAACATGCCAACCAAATAGCAATAATTTAGCCAGCAGTTTAGATTTTGAAATGTCTAATATATATATATAACCTCTTAGTTCTAAAATATTTAAGTTCCAATGTATATCTAATTTAGCTTTGGAAAGTTCTAGTGTCTTGTTATTTACAAATTATCTAAAACCCACATGAAAAGAGACAATGTACCTAAAGGAAGCTTACAAGAAAGATGGGGAGAAATGTTTCAGCAGGGCCTGTTGTGATACGACAAGGGATAACGGTTTTAAAATAGAGGGAGGCAGATTCAGACTGGACATAAAGGAGAAATTGTTGACAATGTGGGTGGTGGAACACTTGAACAGTTTGCCCAGAGGGGTGGTAGATGCCCCATCCCTGGAAACATTCAAGGCCAGGTTGGACGGGGCTCTGAGCAACCTGAGGCTTAGCTGAAGATGTCCCTACTCCTTGCAGAGGGGTTGGACTAGATGACCTTTAAAGGTCCCTTCCAAGCCAAACCATTCTATGATTCTATGAAACAGTAAAGTTAAGATTCAGACTCCAACTGTTGAAGGTTTCTGCTGGTCAAATGTTTATTGAGAGGTGGCCACATCAGGTTTTATGTGGCCAATTACAGAGCTCAGATCCTGCTCAGGGTTTGAGACTGTGCTATGCCTAGGTTATAATTAGCCAGATGTCTAGCCTTCTCTGTCTTTCCCTCCTCTGGCCTATGACTCTCAGTCTCAGTTTGGTCTGATCTACATTTCTAATGTTTCTTCTTGGGCACTGCTGGCAGCCTCCAGCAGTGACCTCTCTCACCTTGCATTTTCTGTGTTTCACTATAAGCTTTTTCTATCAGCAAAATCTCTTCTTGCCCCTTTAGCTCGCATGTCACACACGTACCAAGCTGATGATCCAAGCCCAGTTCTTTGTGAGCCTGTCCTGTACTTTTTGGAGGCGGTTGAAACAGGCTGACAAAATGAACATTCTGCCTTACATCTTCAGTGACACATGGAGCATTGCAGGCTCTCACATTGCCAAGGCAGTCCCTCTTATGTCACCTCTGTCTGCTGGAGTCAGGTAAAATAACACTTTCTGCATTTCAAAAGCTTAAGTTTATTGCAGGATGTTTAAGCCCTCACAGCATCTTACAGCTCGTTATACAATGTGATCTGTTTGCACCCACTTGTTTTGTAGCAGTGTTTGTGAGCAAGTCTTCTCACAACACCCGGCAGCATGACACCATGTCCAAGACCTGAACCAATTCGTTTCAGAACTGATGTGAGCACCATGTCCTGACAAACACATGGAAACCACAAATCTTTTCAAGAAATAAGAAGAATACAGACAGGCAACTTAGTGGTAGTATCACCGATGTACTCACAAGCTACTTGGTGTTTGATGTGTGCTAGATTAATACCTGCCTTTGTCATCACATTCTTCCATCTGCATTAATTTTAAATAAAACCAGAATAAATTGGAAATTTTGGCTCTTGAAAAAATCAAGTATTCCTTTGCACTGAACTCTGCCTCACAGAGAGAGAGAGGTAGTCTCTCTATTATTTGTCTAATAAAAGGGAATGTTAAGATTTATCTGTGAGTGGTTTGCTAAACATCTCATTCATTTTGGTTTGCACAGTGAAGCTTTGGGATGAGGGTGCTGATATTTTTGAATACCTGCCAGTCCCCAGGGAAGCTGGAAAAGGTTAAAAATTTATTGCAGGCACTCTGAATACACTAATGTCTTGCAGACAGAGCTGGCATTGATCCTTTCCCCTCTCCAGCTAAATCTTCAGCAGATGAGAGTAACTATTTGCTTTCCATTGTGCAAGCAGAGCTCCTTGAAGAGAAATAAAATCTTCCTAACTTGGACCATACTGCTTGGAGGATAGTTGGATTTGTTACACAACAACTGATTATTTCCATCCTAGTAATATCTGGGGCGAAGAAATCGTGTCTTCAAGAGCATCAGCTCTAGGTGAGCAGAAAAAGAACTGACAACATGGAGATGTCAGCAGAAGCATGCAAGGCATTTATTTATCTAGGCACAAGCAGAGCTTGAGCAGCAGCAAAAAAAAAGTTTGCTTTTTTAATTAGGAAAAAAAAGTGGAGAGTGTTCAACTAGCAAGCAGTTTTATGACTTATATATATATAACTTATATGACTATAAGGAATAACTCAGTATAAAGATATGAATTTTATTGTGATGGTGAAGACAAGTGAGGAATGGTGTCTTATCTTCAAAAGTATTTCTGGTGCTTCTTTTAGTAGACCATATACTGAAAAAAAATGGGTTGACTCCATTTCAGGATTTGACAAATGTTTTTTTATGAGTGCATGGCACACCTCACTTCTAACTTGCAAAATACTAGATTTAAATGGTAAGTACTGTTATCAATATAACTTTATCAAGATGCTACCAAATCTCTTGCACTGTAGTATTTGCCATTGAAAAAGATGGCGTAGTTCCATTTAGTTCCAAATTTGGCACTCACAGATGTATACTCTGAGCTCTTGTGAAAATCAGTGGAAAGAGTACGTGAAATCTGGCTTTAGAGCATACTGCTTTATGAAGTCTGCTTCTGAAACATTTGTGTTTTGCTTTGATTTACGGAAGTATGTGCTACAGTGGCACCTGAAGATCCCATCTGTTCTTGGGAGCCCGTTGAGCTGGGTACAATTCAGGCTTGCAACTGGAGACAGTCTCTGTGGAGTCCTAGTCTGATTTGCTGCCCTTTTTAGGCAGCAGGGAGGGAGCTAGAAAGTTGAAAGATGCCCTGTGATATTCTCTGCTTCCATATAAACAAACTTCATTAAGACATAAACAGTGTTGAGCTAAATTGTGTATGAATTTACATAACTGTAGACTTCTAAGCAAATTCCTTTTGAAAGGCTTGGGCTGGGTAGAGTCCAGCAGCATCCTTTTACGGGAAGGTTGGGTAGAAATACAAAGTAAGACTGGTGTAGTGCAACCTACAAAGATGGCAGGTAATTTAATAGGAGCTGAAGACGTGCATCAGCTGGAGTCACTTGCTGTGTGCCCCAGTCCCAAGAGCGGTGATGTCTTCACACAACTGCTCATTCTTCTGGGCAGCTGATAAAACCCAGTGACTTGCTGTTCATATATAGTTACCAGATTTCTGCACAAGAAAGGTCTGATTTGTTATCAAATACAGAGATGATCTTTTCATTACTCTTTTATGTATAAATCCCAAGTCCTACTTTACACGACTGTTTTAAGGGGAACATATTCACTATCAGCTACATATCTGATGCATTCAATGAATGCACGTGAAAGCAATAAAGTTCTGCTTTTGCCCTGCATACCACAGTGTAGAAACCAGCTGTGTAAGGAAGGCAGAGTGAAAGAGTATGGATGGTGTCTGAAGCCTGTAATCCAGAAACCTCAGAAAGAAAATCTGACTGAGAATGGCAGGCTGACTGGGCTGCCCTAGGACTGTGTGGTTGCGGTTATGGCCTGGAGTTACCTTCCTGACTCATCACCACTTTGCTTGCATAGGACTTGTTTGTGAAATGGCTCTGCACGTAAAGCAGAGCTTTCTCACCTACATTTCTTCCCCAAAGAACAACACTCCTTGTACTAAAGGTTGCGTAACTGAACATTTGAACGCATGAAAAAGTGTTCTCAAATCATATGGGAAATTCTAGATTTTTTTTTCTTTATGGTACTCCATTTTCCTACAAAAAGGCTCTCTTCCTGGGTAGGTTTCTGGTCACCTTCAAATGCTCCTCTCTGCCTCTCATTGATCACCAAGTCTCAAAACTGTCACCATTTGTGTTAACAGATGTGATGGTGAGGTTGGAAACTGACTTGCAGACTGCTTTTAACTTCAATTGCTTTTTAAACCAAGAGCAGCTAAAGTACTAGAAAACCCTGGATAAGAGACAGCTCTGCTCTATTTAAGAGAGGATTATTGCGGTTTAATTTAAACTGCTCCCTTAATCAAACTGACGTAAGCTTGCTTGATATCTATTTAAGCTTCCATATTATTTTTTCTCTTGTTTAATTAAATAAATTTTGAATTATGCTTAAGGCAAACCTGCACAACTCTGTATGTACACAAACTCTCAAATGGTGTTACCAAGATCCCATTTGGAAATGGTACAGCTCATTAGCTTTGCTGGCTCCCAGACAGTTCAGAGCAGTTTGAATTTCCTGCCAATTCAATGGTATTATTTAGTTTATAGTTAAAAGCTCGTGTTTCCTTTTGACCCATGATGGTCAGCAAGCGCAAACACTGAAGAGCCTGGTCTTTCATTAGCGTCGGCAAGAGCAGAACTGCTCTGAGACTTTGGATGAGTGCAGTGTATTGCCTTTTGCTTCCTTTTACTGCCATTTTATGGAACAGAAGGAAGAGACAATGTGGGCTTTTGTACAAAAGTGAGGTGACCTTTCCAAGTTACATGTGGGATCTGCTGCTGTTTCTATAGAGACCAAATGCATTAACCTGAGTCAAGTGGGAATGCCTGAGGCTCATTGAAAGGGATATCGTTTCTCAGAGAAAGCTGGAAGATTCAAGTAAAAGGATTGATTCATTTGTTTTACTTTTTAAACAAAGGGAAGCTGCATTTAAACTTCCTCAATTGGATGTCTGAGCAAAGACATAGTTTTTGTGTCTGGTTTCAGCTTCCAATTTCCAATTTGCATCAGCCTTACCAAAAACTGTCCTACTTTAGGGTCCCAAATGTGTCTTCAGCTGAATAAGACTCTATAAGAATTGGTTTTGGACTTGTTCTATCAAAGACTCTGCAAAAGTACTCTAAGATGCTGTTTAGGTTGTCCATACCGCATCCATGAACTCATAAACCGAAATAAAATCTCCACTCAAGGCAGGTCCCAAGACCTAACTCAGTCCCTTCATACCAAAACCCACTTTCTTTCAACACTCATAACTAGCGCACAGAATAAAATACTTTTAACTATGTGTAAGAAAGATTTTTTAAAAAATTCTAAAGGGATCTGTTGCATTCCTCTTCTGGAAGCTGACTAGAAAAGAGAATAATGATAAATTTCTATTCTAACTAATAAAATAAACTGTTTTCACTGATTTAAGGTGCTACGCCTATTTAATTTCCAGGTGAGTGGACAGGAATCACGTCACAAGTACTGCTTGCTGTCATCTGTCTAGATGCATACTGGCTGATTACAGAAGGAAATTCAGCTTCTGCCTATGCAACCAGGGAGTTCAGTTTTCTGGTGGGAGAACAGAGAGTTCTCTCCAAATCCAGGTTTCTACGTAGTCCAACAGGTACATTTGGTAAAACAAAACTTTCCCTGTGTAAAATCATCCCCCAGCCCCTTCCAGTGCCTTCCCTTCTGCATATCTGGGATTTTGAAAACAGTTTTTTTTGTTTAACAATTTTTCTCTTTTCGTCTCTTAGGCACACACACTCACAGGCCCACCCCCCGCTTTGGGAAGGGGGTAGGCCTGCTGGGCTCTAGAAGTTAAAAAAATAAAATAACGGTGAATATTAGCTCATTTAAAAAAAAAAAAAAGAAAGAAAAACATAGTTACAAAATGGCACAGTTTAAAGGCTAATTTAAGGCTAATTTGACAAACGTTGCATAGAAGAGAACTTTGTAACTTACAAATAGAAAAAATTCTAATTATCATCCATGAAAAAGAAATACTGCAATTTGTTTGAACTGTGTTGAACCTTTGACTGCTTTAAGGAAAGTGTTATTTAAAAAGGCAGCCAATGCATAAACAGCTCTTCATCTTTTACCTAGCTTGGCTGGCTTTTAGATCAAACAGGTCAGATCAAAGTTTGTTTTTACAAAGTCTCCTTTGGATGCAAGAGTTCCAAAAGTACTTTATAAAATAGCCCTTTGAGAAATATAATATCTATCAGGTAATAGGTTAGAAATGCAGGACTTAGCAGAATAAAGAGAGATGCTGGGTATCAGCAATGAAATAATTGGTTTTGTCATCTCAAATACAAAATTAAATATTTCTAAATGGCTTTCATTTTGCACTCTGCTCACCAATCACATAACACATATGAAATGCTGCCGTAAGGGCCTGAACGTTCCGTTGATCTTAGGAGTTTTGATGGCCCCACTCACTGCTGCGTGATAACATTCCTGGAATGCTTAACAGTCAATTTTAGGATGCCCTTTGAGCTGTCACCTAATTGTACAACCCAAGGGTGAAGGTTGTGTCTCAAACACAACTCGCTTAAAGTATCTTGCTCGTCTTTTTTGCTGGCTTGCTGCAGCTGGGAAACACAGCTTGTCCACGGCCTGTACCTGGTGCTCTGGTTGTAAGAGGTCATGGAGTGGGGGAAAGCACGGAGAAGAAGAAAAGCTGTCTATATTGGAGCTATTCTGATCCAGCGCTCCATGAGTACGTGTTCGTTGTTTGATAAGGGTTAAGCTTTTTCTTAAAGGTGTTCATGTGGGTGCTTTGTGTGCCCGCAAAATGTGATACCTCCAGGTAAATAAAAGAGCATTAGTTTTGAACACAATCCTGGTTTACCCAGTGCAATAGCACACACATATGAATAGACTGGGAAATATTGACACAGAGTAACGGAAAAGGTTAAGTCAATGTTTGCTCAATGCAGCAATCCAGGAGTCATTTTTCGTGCAGCAAATTCGGAGATTCCCAAGCAGGAAGTAAACAAAAAGGTCAAAGCAATTAACAGATAAGTGAGGTGAGCTCAGTGTGTGGACAAACGGGGCTGTTTATTCCAGTCTGCTAGCCAGCCTGAACACATCGGCAACGTCTTACTGCCTATGGTTTTGCTGTGGTGTGTTTTCCTCCCTTGCAAGGGGCATTAAGTCCGTCCTTACCCAGGGATGTATGACCCCCAGCAAGGGCATTGAGGCCTTGCTAGGGAGCAAGGAATACAGGGGATGTACATTTGTGGGGGTTGTGTTTTATCGAAATAGGGAGCCACTCCTGTTCTTATTGGCAATGAACATATTGACTTCTGTAGAAGCAGGACTGGGAGCTGAAGGAGTCATCAATCTTGTTGCAGGGTATTGAGCAGAAGTATAATAGATGCTCAATCCGGTCTGTATATTTTTTGCTTGCAATAGCAATGTATCACTGGATAACCTACGCTTATAGGAATTGATCTGAGAGCCAGAATCTGTAACTAAGGACAAGTAGTGCAATTCAGGAAGGTAGGATCAAGCAGGCAGGAGAGTAACAGGTCTTTGAGTTTTCCTGGCTAGCAGCAAGCAGAGCTGGTTACCTGGCCAAACCTTGATCTGCCTTACTGCTGCAAGTTAAACCATTTGCACCACCTCATGCTCGGCAGCAGTGAAGTAGTTAATATGAATTTTGTGGGAGATATGAGCTCTTTGCAGGCCTAGGTAAGTAAGTCAATATTAAAAAGCAAACTCCATAAAGAACTCCAGGTTCTCTGGCAGAGAACCTTCATTAAAGCAGCAAGTGAAGCAGTACACTTATTTCCCAGAGGTCAACCACTTACACCTTAAACTTTCAAAAATGAAATTTATTCCCTATATCCCAAAAGATATTCTACATAGTAGTGCCCTTTTGGGATTATAAAATCAAAATCGCTGACATTTTCCTGAAATTTCTGTGAGGAGAAGGAGGGCATAGGGATCAAATCGTTAGAGCTAGCAACAATCTGAAGGACACTAGTGTGCTCCACAGTGCAAGAGCTCTCTTTTTTAATATCTGAGCCACCCTTGGCTGAGATGGTGTACCTGAAGGAAGAAATTAACACTCCAGCAAAGTCTGGAAGTATAAATGTTTTCCAGAGAGAAGCAGAGCTAAAGCCTCAGACTGGAGCACCTCAAAACTCTACATTCGGTTGCAGATGTTTTTCAGATGAGGCTTATTTCTATTTGAAATCTCTATCACATGTTAATATGAATTTGCAGAAGCAAATGTGGGCACTTCAAGCAGCATGTGGCAAGGGGAAGAAATCTCGAGTGAATGAATACAGTTTAGGACTCAGCAAAAAATATGGCTAACTTGGGGCTCTTTATCCTTGAGATGAGAAGATGGAAAGTAATCATCATAACTTCAAAGTGCATATAAGACTGCTGCAAAAGATATAGTGTCTTTTCTTTATTTTCTTGTCAGATGGGTCAAGAAATAATGTGCTTAAACTGTAGGAAGATTCAGGTCAGGCACTAGCAAAACAAACTTTCTATCAGCAGCACACTTAAGCACTGGAGTAGCTTCCTTTGGAAACCCTTGGGATCTTCTTTGCTGTAAGTACTGAAGTCCTAGACCAATCTGGTGATCTAAATATAGCTGATGTTATCTTTTGAAGAAGCCAGACCAACCTGCTTCTTGAAGTCCCTTCAACACTGCTTCCTTTGATCAGGGTCAGGAAAACTCTACCATGGACCAGGCCAGTTCCAAGACTTCAGAGGAACTCCAGAGAAGATGCAGGAGGGACAATGTTTACCCTGGTAGAGCAGTCTGCCCAATCACATGCTTTACTTGTGCCACAGAGACAGCACTCAAAACTTTGCAGTGTACTTTTTTTCTCCTCCTGTATGATTTCTGTGATCAGAGAGGTATCGGAGAGGTTTTTACACAGGTTTTCAACTACTTTCTTAGCCGCAAAACATGACAGCTTGAGACACCACTTGTCTGAGGGTAGACATTTTTAAAATTGGAAATAAATTTCCAAGTTGAGGCTCAGAGAAGTCAAAGAGGAATTGCAGACCAAAACAAACACACAAAATGAATACTAATATCTCCCTATACAAATGACATTTATTGAAAGTGACTTTTCTCATGCCACATATTTGAGATGCTCAGGTAAATCTTAGAAATATGCTTCATAACACTGATAGTAATGCACAACATGTACAAAGTTGTACTGTTTACCCTGGCATCAGCTGCATTTGAGATTTTGGGAACAGCTTGTATTACCTCATTCATCAATCCGTTGTCCTGTTCTGTTCCCACGTTATTCTAACTTGAAGTACAAAAACTGTTCCTGTTTTATTTAATTGTTTATATGTAGCAGATATCAGACCACAGGGAGGGCAAGTGGAGTGAAAGAGCTAAAGCAGTCCCTGTTAGGTATGTGCGAGTCTATGAAACAGCTCACCTGGAGCTAAACCAAAATATTGGGTACGAAAAGCTTTTCTTCTTGTAGTTCTTCCAGAAATATTTAGACTTCAGAAACTAAATGTGTTAGACATTTCATAAAGAGCTCTCTCTGTGCTCAGACTACTGAACTGACAGGCTGAGATGAAAAGGAGAATTAATTAGAATTAGTCTTAGTAGGAATAGGGGAACTGTTGGAAAGGGATCAAATTATTGCAGGAGAATGGAAGAGGCTGTTTCATTACCTAAAAAAAAAAGGAAAAGCAAACATTTTTTGATCTTGAAATCAACTGATCCAAAGCAATTTGCACCTGACCAACTGAGGGGTATTTATTCAACAGCCTGCAATGTAATGTAGAAACACCTAAGCTAACTTGAGTCAACTTGGGTAAAAGAAAGCAGTGTAAATTAGCAGGAATAGACTTCTGTTCTGACAAGATTAGACTGCTTTCAGTGCTTAAGATATACTGTTTTAAGCTACCTCAAACCTTTTCAGAAGGCAGTAGCACAGACTTTTCTGTTCTGCTCTTTTGCCGCAGAAAGTTGTAATGTGGCTGAACAGAAAAGGTGGAAAATAACTGAATTTTAAGTTAATCTAAAAAGTATTTTTTTTTCTTTTTCCATTTTCTATAGATTTGCAGTTTTTTCCTTACTATTTTACATGTCTAAGTAAAATATTATTTTGAAACAAAAAAAAGGATGTTTTGAAAAATTTAATTTTAATGAGGGGAGGGGCTTGCTAAAACAATTTGAGTTTGGTGGTAATTTGCGCATACTTTTGATTGATCTAATTTTTTGCTAGTTAACATTTTAGTTAAGAATTATTTCGTCTGTGCCCATCAGCATTTTCAGTGTATTTAACAAAAAAAAATCCCAAACCTTAGTTATCCCTGTACATCTGCTTACCTGCATCATCGTGCAGTCTTAATATCAAATTATATTTGACCGTTTCCCACCGCAGTGTGCTCAGGGAATGTCATGAGTGACTGTAGACTGTAAGACATGCATCCACTTAAAAGATTTCCATCCTAAGCAGACATATAACAAAATGTAATCTCCCTCTGCGCTACCAAGGACATATTTTGTGTCCTGCACTATCTAAGTAATATCCAGCTCATCTATTCTTTTTCTAAAGGAGGGAGGTGGGGGAGGGAAGAATTCAAGATGTCAGAAAGTCTTATGCTAGTAGATAAAGGAGCAAATTTGGATAATAGGGCCCATGTGACATGAGCTGACAGTACATGTTCTACCTAAAGAGGAAGAAACAACAATGGGATTCAGGAAAGATGAAGACTGGTGCCTTAGAACAGTGTCTTCAAACCAGCAACCACTAAAAAGGCTATAACCAAACACCTGAAATATCCTTTCTGGGGTAAAATGACTTATATATTACTAAATCCTACCCCAAACATTGCTTTCCAAAGTGAAGATTTAGAAGGCAGAATAGTTTGTTCAATTAATTAGAAAACAGGTATTATCCTTAAGAGTCATTGTATTTTCATCCCCCTTCTTAAAACTATTTTGCTTTCCCCATACTTAAAGGACAATTTAATCGAATCAAGATAGCTTTTTATGTCTCAAGATATATATTTGGTCTGAGTGCTATTTCATGTGCCCCAAACGGCTGAGACCCTCTGAAGCGGTCTGTTGGGCAAAGATGTATGTTGCCACATGTGTACAAAGGAAAACAGTTTCAGAAATGTAGGCAGGGATTTTCAGAGGTAATTAAAGGGAAAGAGCTCAATAGCAAGCACCTCTGGTCATATCACAGTTACCCTGGGGACATTTACACTGCCTTGACAAACAGTAGAGAGAAACATAAGAAAAAACATAACAGCTCAAGGAGAATAAAGTAATTGGTCTTTTAAAAACAACTCAAACTGCTTTTAGGAGCTATGCAAGGATAACAGGAGCGCACCAACTTTGCTTAACAGAATACCCAGGTATTCCTTGCAGGTAATTAATGCTTACTGTAATAAACTGCCCCTTCCTTCTCATATTAGCTAGGTTTCAAATGACTGTAAGAAACGAGCCAGGGGAATATGGCTGAAACAAATCAATGCGCAATAATTGTCACCAAGCGAGGCAGACAGTGCCACGTGAGGCCACAGGCTGCATTAAAATATTTGCCAGTTTTTTAGACAGGCAATTATCACCTCAATCTTTTGTAGGCCTCTGATGCATAACATCATATTCACACACAAACACATCCTCTCTCCCTCCTGCATGTGCCATTTTAACTGCATTTCTCTAACTGAGCTCTTTTGATGGTGATTAGCAAGCTACTTTAATGTGGCAGATATGGCAGTTTACCTGGAAGAGACGAGGGTCAGTGGGGTCAGAGAAGCAGCCAGACAAGTTAATCATCCTCTGAGTAAAAAAATGACAGAGGAGGAAAGCAGCCTATTCTGTGCAAATAAGGACCTTTTGCAAGAGTAGGCAATTGAGCTCCATACAGCTTGTTCACCACAGACAGTGAATACTAAAAGGATTTTGGGGGGCGAAAGGCACATGCTTGTACTGCTGACAGGAGTCAGAACTGGATAATTATGTCTTACCAGAAAAAAAAGTAGTCCAAAGAGAAGAAAACTTGCTATGTATGAATATCCCTGGAGGTGAAAGCTCAGTGTCTTTTTTTCCCTTAACACGCCTAACAGGCTCTGGAGGAAGCTTTCAGGATTCTGTTTTTAGCAGGCGAGGAACCTCTTCTTCCCACTTCCTAGGCTCACTTATTCACACCTGAAATTCAATGGCAACAGATGAGCTCAGCGACAGCATCACCGCCGTTACTGCAAGCGTTTCATCAGTATGGCTTGAACGGAGAGGTAAGAGACAGGACTGCTGAACGGGAGCTCAGACTTCACTGCCTGTTGGCCCAGGATGAAGCATAACACAGACCCAGTGTTTTTTTTTTCCTTAATAATATAGCGTTATCTTAATGATTGCAATGCAGACTAGACACCTTTAACCAGCTAATGAAAGAAGGAAATGCAGAGAGTTATGCTCTTGTAAACACGGCTGATTCCGCCTCTGGTGTGTCGCTTGATGTCCAAACAGTCTTCCAAGGGAAGGCAAAACACCTGTAACAAAAGTGCATTTTACCTGGAAGACTGAAAGGCTTCCTATGAAAGACAGAATTGTACGTGTTCGATCCTAGCATTTATGTTATTGCTCTGAAAAGCACAAAAGACAGAAATGTTTAGACATTAGGTTGTCAATCTGCAAGGTAGGGCTGTATTTTCCATGTATGTCTACAGTGCTTAGCATAATGAATACCTCTGCAAGCTAAATACGTAATAACTACTGAGATACATCTAATGTCTACTGAGATGCCTCACAATATGTGAACAAACACCAAATAAAGAATTTTTTAAATATCTAAAACATCATTATCAGGAGGAATTATTTGTTTCCCCTCCAGTAACTCCAAGAGCGGATACATAAATAAAAAATCTAGTTATAGGTAACTGCTGCCTGATGTTTAAAGATTAAAAATCAGATAAAATCTCACATAGATTTCCATTGCTTTCGATTGCTGTAGTCTGCATACACCCTCACTGTGCATAAACTTGTAAGCACGGAAAATCAAAACCGTTCTAAGATAGAGCAATTCCCTACGTGAACAGTACTCATCTGTCTGTGTTCATGTTGAAAAATCTCTGAAATTCTCTGACATGTATTTTCCCGCAGGCACTGAAATATCCTAGTCACTCTGAAATTAGTGGGTGTTAAGAACCTAAATGACTTTGGAGATCTGAGTCTTAATGTCAGGTGAATTCTTTCTGCCTTCTTTAACACCGAGGTCCTTTATGCAGAAGGCTGAATAGTGGTTGCAAGTACTCTGTGACAACTGATGAGAATATGGCACCTTTGAAAGGTGGCCTACAATGAAGCTACACTGCACAATGCTAATACACCAAATACATTACTCATCACAGCTTCCGGGCTGGTTAATTAAGAGGCTGAAGGAGGCTATTGCCTCCTTCATACAGAGTGAGTCCTTCATACAGATCTGCCAGTATCCTGTAAGGATGAAGCTCAACTGTACATGATAGGGTGGATAATACATCTTTTGTTGCTGTGTGGGTAAGCACAACAATCAAAACTATTTAGAGGATAATTGGTGTTCTCTATTTTAAGAGGAAATAATCTGGTTTCCAAGGGGACTAACTATGAGGCCTAAAGCCTGTAGTTTATCTCAGTGTAGGAATGGGATCATTATGGAGGAAAACAGAGCACCCATCCAATTCAATTACCCCAATTGTATTATGAATGTAAAAGAGGAAATTGTATGTATCCCAAAAAGGAAAGTTTCCCACTCTTCCCCTTCCACCCCACTTGGAACCTACCCTGGAAGCACTTGGTCTCCTGCTGACTACAATGGGACTTTTGTGCTCAGAAGACTTGCAAGGTTTGTTCCCTGCAGATTACCCAGCTACCTCTTAAACCCTTCTTCGTCCTACATGATCAACATGCTGGAGCTTGTCGGCCTGTATTCATCCACCCAGTAAACTTCGGCATCCACAACTCCTTGCTGGTATTTTTTTCAGTCCACAAAAATGTAATTGAAAAAAAATACTTCTCGGAAGGAGCAAACATTTGCCAAGTATAAGTCAACTATTATAAAATCTGGTCTTTTTTTGGGAAAAATGTTACTTGGAACTTCCCACTAAAAAATGCTAGGTGTGGGGAGAGGGGAGGAACCACGTTACCCACCCCAGAAGCTTTTATTCACTATTTGGATATTGCTGTGTTGGTCTCTTCTTCTGACTGGACGAACATCCCCAGATGACTAGGAGGTTATGCGATCTGAACAGCCGATTAGCATCTAGATACTGAAAATACTGCAGTGGGAAACGAACTGCTGAGGTTCTGCTGATGAGGGAGCTGGTGCCAGGCTGGGAATATTCTGCCTGGCCAATAAAGCTACCTGCCCCGCTGCAGGGCTGGTGTGTAATTAACCACTGCAACCATCAGCTCTGTTACATCAGTTTCTAGCATTTTATGGGCCAGGATGCCTGCTAGTAAAATTCATTGTAAAGCTATATCTTTCTCCTTAGCAAGATTTCCTTTTGTCTTCTTCAGTAATCTGGAGTCTTCAGTAACTCAAATCCTGTTTTGGTTCTGTATGCTGACTGCATATGCCTGTGACCAGATCAAATTAATCAGATGCCATTAAAAAATGAATGCATGTGAGCCTATTTTGCTATTCTGTTTCAAATACAGTCATATATCCAGGCCCAGTATGCTGGATTATTGAACTTTAATCAGTATGCTTTGGAAATATTTGGCAGTCTTGTTATGGCACCCAGAAAGCATGCTCAGAGGGCAGCACCAGTGCATTTTAGGATGATTTATTGCATATAGAGAATAGCATGAAGTGTCAGACATCCGTCATATTTGTACTGACCTAACTGAGTAAAGCAACTTAATTTTACAGGTCATGAAGCTCTGACCATATGAAGAAAAAAGAATATATTCCAGGCTGTTTAGTACATTGTTTGTTATAAATTCTTCAGAACTTCTAAGTAGTGGCCTAGTAGCACAAGTTTGATATTTGACATTTTTTATTCTAAAAACTTTGAGTTCGGTGCAGCCTTAATAATCTGTGCCTGCTCACTGGAAAGGAATGGATGGACCAATTTATCAGAATAACTCCCTAAGTCAGTACGGTAGCTGGAAGAGCTCTCTGCAAATCTTGTTCATTACTGCAGATGGGATGGATATCCTGATGATCTACTGGCAGTGGCTCTGGTAGGTGATCAAAATGAGCATTCATCAAGAGGGCCACATGTAATTTTGCACAGGCTTCCACTGCTCCTCTGGTGCCGTACCACCGAGGCTGGACAGCTATTGCTGTCTGAGCCAGCCAAGGGAGCCCTACCTTGCACTACAGTCACAGCAGCCACTTCAGATTTCAGTCTCAAAATAGCTGGAAAAAACAAGAATCCCGTGACCCTCCTGTTTCGCAACCATTTGCAGGTGCAGAATATTGTGAAATAGATCTGATAAAGATTTTTTTTTTACTTTTTGTGGCTTGCAGTCTGAAAAACATGGATTGAGATCTGATGAACAAGCACAATGCTACAGCAGCCCCCCCCATCCCCTCTACAAGTTGTTTCCTCTTCATGCTCTGCCAGTTGGGCCCAGCTCTGTAGGAACATTTAGATCCTCATCCATTATAGATTTTAGCAGGAATTAGGCGTTGTGCAGCTGGGGCTCACTATACATTTGTCTGGTGCAGATTTCTTTCATAACACAGACTTTGTTTTAGAAGCATGGGATTTCAGGAGACCCAAGCTGTCAGAACGTGTTCTTCAAAATGCAGATAACAGCCATTCAACAAACCACCACACACCATTAGGTGAAAGCCACCTCCATTTCTCTACGGCTTCCATAGAGACTTCTGATGTGCGACTGAAAAAGAGCAAGCCCATCACAATACCTGTCTAATACAATGTTTTGTTTTTAGTCAGTGCTGTCAGTGTCTCACTTCCAGGGGAAATAAACTCAAGTATGAATTAGATTCCCTGGAAAAGAGTTTGCTATTAGAAAGGTTTCCAATGCAGTTGTTACAGACCTCAATGGATAGCAGAATTGTTTTATTGGGAGTGAAGCATTGTTTAAGAAAAAACAAGAGTTCTTAAACTGTACAGTTCTTGACAGTACCACTTAGAATAGGAGATATCACAACGCAGCCCAACAACAGCTCAGTAAAAGTTGTCTTTTAAATGGCAACTAGTAAATGCCAGGGGCAAGGTTACAAAGCAGCTTGTTAGCAGCTCAAGTGTACTCTAGCCACTTCTTTCTGCCTTTCTCTCTCACAACAGGAGGCAATTTTAGATTGCAGAGGAGAGCTGTGTCTGGCAGAAACATCCTTCTTCCTGCATCTTAAATAAGTGTCTCAGAGATTGCGAGCCATTAATCTCATCAAAAACAGGTACTCAAATAGGATTAGAAAAAATATAACAGCAAAAATCACCTAAGAATTGTCACTAGCTGTAAGAACCAAATGGACACCTCCTGCAGTGAAAAAAAAAACCCATCTGCTGTTGCTGTTATTACTCAGGCTCCTAGAACAAAGGTCGAAGGAATCCATTTATCTATGTATTTCTAACTTGCCCATCCTTTTAGGACCAAGTGCCAAGACCAGGTGCATTCCCTTAAATATTTTATTTAACCACTCCACAATGCGTGTTTTTGTACGCTGTCATCATGGTGACTAATGCAGTAATTTTGCACTTTTGTGATTATTTTTGATTGGTGAGTGAAGTGAGCACAGCTGCTTCTCCCTCAGCTCCCCACGCTCAGGCTGATCCCACAGCCAGGTCGTTCCCGTCTGCCAAGGCAAAAGCAGGGAAATATTTCACCCAGGAGTGAGTGAACTGAACCTCACTACTTCACAGGCAAGGATTTTCCTCCCAATTCTCCAGTTCACTTAAAATGAAGCCCAGCAGTACATAAATACTCTAAATATTCCAATAAACAATCAGTTCAAATGTCATGGAACCTCTGAGACTGAGAAAAATTGTTAACTTCAGTCTGATATTTTTGGAGACTGGATCATGGGTTGGTTTTAATGAGCCATTTGCACAAGGTTGCACATGAAGTCGGGGTGGGAGCTTTCAAGTTCTGTGTCTAGGACTTGGAGTTCATTGTAAATTACCCTCTGACTATACTTCTTGTGCATCATACATAGTAGGTAGGCACCAGATAATGCTGAGAGAAAAAAACAGTGTTTTCCAAAATGACTCCTGAAAAATGAGGTTAGCCTTTGACTGAATCTCTGCACAATGGTTAAAACAAGGACTTGGAAATTATGAAACTCAGGCTTTTTTCCTGACTTTTCCACTGACTGACTGTACGATCCCGAGAAAGTTGTTCATTTGCTCTATGCATTTGTTTCCCCATCTGGGAAAGCTGATACTTTATCCTAGGTTCATATGTGGAGCTCAGTTGCTTGCTGTTTATAGTGCACTTTGACATACTCATGAAAAAGTATTTTGAAAGTGGAAGTTATAAGTGCTGACTGTAACATTTTCAATGTTTTCAATTGCAGGTGAGTTTGCTCTCAAGACTAAAAGAAAACAAGACTTTTAAAGGATATTTTCCTTGCCTAGCTAGAAATGATGCATGTAAAGTAATAAAAATGTTTCAGAAAAGCTTTGGTTGTATTGTTTGAGAAAAAAAAAAAAAAATTAATTTGCATTTTTCAACCACCGTACAATTCATCACTGTTATCAGAGCTGGGGAAAAGGTTTTCTCTGCACTCCATTCCTGAGAACACACGGAGTCTTTGCCAATCAGGAAAACCATATTTTCTTAAGCACAAATTTATGCTTCCTTCTTCTTCCTGCCAAAACAACTTGTGTCCTGTTTTATGACACGCAACAGTCAAATCATATTCTAGACACAGACCTGGATCCATCCACATGGTGAAATGTAGCACTCACACAGCAAAACCAAGTTAACCTCTTGTGCACGCTTGCTTAACACAATTCTGAATCACTTTGCCTTCTGAAAACCACCTCTGAGTGAAAAAAAAAATTATGCTACTAAAATGTATGTTAATTCACTAACCTCTATGCAGAACTTCTCACAGAGATCTTTTATCGAAACAGCCCTAGCTGACTTTAACGCTTTACTTATGCTGCATCAAAGCTCATATGGTATTTGATATAATTTACTTACTGCTTTCAGTGTAAGCTTCTTTCCAACTTGTTTCTTTTAAATGAACTGTTGCTTTAATGCTGTAAATATTCAGCAAACATCAATATTATGGCCAGCACAATGCGGTTCAGTGTACCAGTGCCAGGTTTTCATTGATTGCTGCTTGTATGTGCCAGTTTTAAGACAGGCTTTTAATAAGCTCAAAATATGTTCATGGGATTGGTCTCAAACTGTCTCTAGTGGAATAATCAAGCTTGTAAGAGGCTGCAGAGGAAAACAACAATTTTATTCAAAGAATCCCAGCTCAGACACTCAGTCAAAACAATTCCTGGCTTAGCCTGGTTAAGCAGGTCTCAAGCTGAACGTCCAGATGATGAAGGCAGCTCTGAAGGACTGCTCAGGGCTTCCCCCAGCCCTGGCACCAGGGCCTTTGCAGATATCGCATTGCCGCCCTGTGGGGAGACTTGAGGCTGCTCCCAAGTCCCGGTCCCCAGGGCCATCAGCATGTTTGTTGCTCCCTGGGACTCCACTGCAACCAGGGATCCCAGCCTACCTTCGTGAACTCTTGGCAGCCACATTTCACGGGCTGAATGCAGTCCACCCTGTCCACCAGCTCCTGCTACTATCCCCCAGGTTAACTGTAGATGGTTTCTTCATCTTAGGCTTTGGCTGTCCATAAACCTGAGCTACCCGCAAAACCCCTGGCAACTACCACCCACTGATGAGAGCTAAGAAGCTCTGGGGCAGGGGACGGTCAACAGGAGTCTGTGGGACACCACCCTTCAGCTTGAAGGATCCAGGCAGCAGCAGAAGGCCATTGCCCAAGGGCATCGTCAAGAGAGAGAGAAGGGGACACAGGTAAGGGCCATATGAGCAACGACACCCAATTGGATAATATACCCAATTTTTGTGGAAAGTACTAGAGTAAGGTAGCACTTTAAAGGTGAGGCAGTTTGGGAGGTGGACTGCAAGGGTGAACATAGGGGAGGGCTTTCCCCTGTCTCTTGATGTCAGGCACAAAGAACACCTCTGTATCAGCAACCCATTATTTTTGTTATCATATTTCAGCAATTCTAGCTGTTCTGCAAATGAGAATTGAATCGAGCCTGCAGCTTTCTGGGGAGAAGAAAAGGCCAGAAATAGAACAAAGAAAGGTGCAAGAACAAATGGAGCATATTCTTTTCAACTGGAAGCTATGATTGTTACAGCTTACTAGGACCTTGGAGATAGTGAGTGAATCTTTAAAGCCAGTGTGATGATCTGACCACATTAATGGTGCATATACTAAAAAGAAGAATCTGAAAAAAACATATTTTGCCTAAATGGAAAGGAAATAACAGACAGTGATTGTCATTTCATAGACTTACAAGTTGATTTTAAAAACTTTCGACTGAAACAAAATATTTGAAGTTAATATTTCCAGACCTTAAGTAAAGAAAACAGATCAGAATTAAGACCTGAATTCGCCTAGGAAGGTAAGCTACATTTTAGTTTAAAACGTTTTTCACACAGACCAGAATAAATGCAACAACATGTTCTGGAAACTCCTCTTGCAAAATGTGAGATATTGTCTGAAGTTCAAATCCAAGCATATTTCCCTGCCTCATCTTCACCATCCAGCACATTTCAAGAGCAATAATTTTCACTCTAGAATCAGCGCTCTGCCTTTTGTTAGTGATTCAGGCCTCTTCCCAGGGGAACATTAGTTTTACCTGTGGCAAAGAGACAGTGCGGTTCAAGCTGGGATAACTCAAATGTAAATGAATAGAACAAACTTCAGTCTTTTTTTTCAATAGAAAGGATGTAAACCCAGAAAAAAATCCTGCTATTTACGCAGCCTTTCTATGACGTGGTTAGGTTAATTTTAGATTCTGGAGGTGGTGCTCTTTTTGCTCTTCTGTATTTTTAAAGCTCCATCACCACACAAACGTTGACTTTGTCACATATCATACCATTATGTTTTTTCCCCATTGCAAAGTTAAGAATGTGAGTTTGAAAGGGATATGTACAAATGCACACATGCTACAACAGACCCTGGAAATGAGTCCAGGTCTCCTGAGTCTCAATCAAATACTTTGTCATAAGATTACTGTTTACCTAGGTTTCTTGCTTTACTTGTGCAAAGACACCAGCACCAGACTTGCACAGAAATAACACAGAGTTTGAGAGACTGAAGCAAGTGTCAGACCATTTTCCACAGTAGTCAGTGCCCTTTTTGTCGTAGGATAATTAACGTGTAAGCTTGAAGTTCTGGACGAAGATCTAGTCTGTTCCACTTTCTTCCTCTCCCGCTCTTTAAAAAACAAACCGTGTCCTTTAGCCTTGAATCCTCAAGGCTAAACTCCCACTTTAAGCACATACACAGGAACAAGTTCTCGCTTCTGCTCACATCAAAATCCTGAAGCTCCTGCTGAAGCTGAGATAACCACTTTGGAGAATGAATCAATCAATTGAATGACCTTCTTTGGGGCTGAAAATATGTAGTCAGAAATTGTTTGTTCAGGTGTTTATTTTTCTCATGTATTTCTAGCTTTGCCTGAGACTGAAACTCCCAGTGTCCAATATAGTTCAGAGACAATCTTATTCTGCCTAAAGGGAACTTGAATTTTTGAATGATTGGCAGGCTTTACAAAATTGATTGTGACTTCTCCACAACACTGACTGCTCAGCGGGCTGTCAGATATTATGCAGCTGTAGAACAAAAAAGTAAATGTGTTATTTGCTGGAATCGAAATATCAATTAGATCCTGTGATGAGTTAATTCATATCTTTAATGAAGAGTGATGTTTTCCTTTGATGTGCAGGAAAGAAAGTGCCCTGAGTATCAAAAATATTTGCTAAGTTTTCTGCAGAAGGCAATTTCTCTTTCTCTCCTCTTTTTGAAGTATTTTGCTTAAAGGAGGGTGAAGCTTTTGAACTGAAAAATGTTCACTGAGCTTAATGCCTCCTGCCAGACTATATGCATCTGCATCCCTGAATAACATAAAATAGAAGTCAAACTGGAAAATACAAAAGTTCCTGCATGGTCTTTGTTTTATTTATTAATCTCAGAGGAAAAGAATGGGCCAAGAAAAAGGATATGAGGTCATTTCTCATTCTTAAATGAATTTCAGTTTAAAAACAAGTCTGGGTTGGGGCTTGATTCCTTCTCCCACTTTCCCTGGCAACTTTCAATGCACCTGTAGCCGCTGCAACTGCTGGAGTCTCAGAGCCCAAGGATGGCAGGCTGTGGTTGAAACACACACAGGCAATGAATAAGTTTAAATATTTCATGACTGAAAGGACATTGTTTGGCTTAAATGCTGTCCACGCCTGACAAATAACTACGAACAAATAGTTATAATAAATAACTATGAAGGACTTAGTCAAGGTGCAACTCTGGAATGTGCTCTGGTCTTCTGCTGATAGGTGACAAAGGAACTTGATATAACATCAGGGATGTTGGAATAAGTAGGATTTTGGTTGCTATATATTCCCCATGATCAACTCAGGATCCTCAGCTGTGGATGAAAACCAAAGCCTAGAGTTAGTTTAACTGGACTGATGATGACAAATTCCCAACTCCCTATTCTGGAGGTCCTCAAGTTCTGATTTAAATTCACATACCTTGATTTAGATGCATCTCAGGAACAGAGCAGGCTCAGTTCACAGGGTCTGTGGAGTAGGTCTTCAGCAAGACTAATCAGTGCCTATGCCAGCAAAGAGCTTAACAAATGACTATTTCTACAACAAGAGGGCATTTGCAGTTCTTTCCAGGTGGCCCTCTGGCTTCTCTCTATTGTCTACTTCTCCAAGTCTGATTAGGCAGGAAAGAAGGGATGGAGCAGCAGTCAGAAGAATAACCTAGAACTCTTCAGACTCATGTTCAGTTTGTTATTCTACTGCTCCATGAATTTGGGTAATAAAATGGAAGAAGTACCCTACTGGGATTATTTAATTTAGTCCCAAGCAACTAGGCAATCACATGTGCAATGTTAAGGGCAAACACCATCTCTTTCATCACATAGCTCAAAACACCTTATAGTGAATGTAAGGTTCATCATAGAAAAAATGACCCAAAATAGAGTGTGCCTGAGGAAGAAGGATCAGGTCCACCCTGGTATGTATCATAGAGATTAAAATGTACTTATTTCACAGAGGTATATCCAGAAGAAGTGGCGAAATGTGGAAGTGAAACCTCAGCAAAAAGAGGTAGCTGGATTAGACGGGGATGTTTACTCACCAAAAAGTTCTAGCTAAATGACCCCAGCTCTGCACTTAATGCAGCTGGTGTGTCACTGAAGTAATGAAACCATCCTAGGGATGATTTTGCTTTTAAAATTCAGCTTGTGTTTGGCTAAAAGCACTGAGGCACAAAACTGTTTTGTTTCTTGGCTATTATTTAATACAATGATCTATGTTTTTTAAGAATTCTTACTATTTGATTTACAATTTGGGCTTAAAACTGGAAGGATCAAGCCAAGATGCTTTTTCTGTGACTCTAAAAATCCCCACTCATTTTTTGAAGGGTAAGGCATTAACAAAGAGCTGCTAACAGTGATTAGTAAACCATCCTTGTACAGAATAAAAGCATCCATTTTATCAGCTGCTTTCCAGTTCTATTGTAGCACATAAATAAAAAAAAAAATTAAATGCTGAAAAATATGGCCCATGAGCTGTTTAAATGATTCAAAACAAATGTGTCATAATTTGGCTTCCATAATCTTTTTCTTTGCCTTTTTCTCATGCACAAAAGTCTAAAGCCATTTCCTTCTGAAGAATTTTGTCCTCTGAAATGCGTTTTCCTGCAATGCAGTAGGCCTTTAATGAAGCAAATAGGATTAGGCCACTGGAGGAATGAATGTTTATCCTGATTTTTGCAAATCTAAATCCAATATTGTTTGAATGATCCTGGCCCTTCTTTCATTAATCCTAGTCCAAAAGATGTTCCAAACTTGCTGTCAAAGTACATTGTGTAACAACAAGACAGTGATATGGGTTACTAGAATATCTCTACTTCTTATAACAGAACATTTAGTCAGGCCAACGCTCTGTAACTTTTTCTGTTGCCACCATATAAATACATACATTAGAGAAACAATATTTTGGGCCATCCCTCTCTGGGAAACCCCGGTCAGGCTAAAATGGCCTCTGTATCCAGACTTAAGGCCCCTGGGCAAAGTCTGGGTAGGCAGCCCACAACACAGCCACAGTGTAACATTGGGGCATTAGAAGTTTCACAAAACAAACCAGGTCATCCAGGTAACTGCGTGGTTCTGCCAGGAAAACTGTTTCTGAACTGGAGGCTGTTCTCAGCTCGGTTACGCTGGTCAAAGTCGCGTCTCCTCTTTTCCCTACTTATGTAAGTAGACAAAACCTGGTGGAATAGCTCTGCTGGCCTGGGCGGGAGCGATTTCATGTGGGAGCCTGTCAGAACTGCTACTGAAGGGATGAACAAAGACATAATCTCTGTGGCAGTCAGCACGGAAATCTGCCTTTGCTATGGCCAAATTCAGTGCTGCCAATTCTTCTCAACTATGCTCGCTCTGCCTTTTGAACTACCAAAATACTAAGCCAAAAATTTCCTTGTGTATCCTGTAAACAATA
This sequence comes from Ardeotis arabs, assembly GCA_011801015.1. Taxonomy (NCBI): domain Eukaryota; kingdom Metazoa; phylum Chordata; class Aves; order Otidiformes; family Otididae; genus Ardeotis; species Ardeotis arabs. The sequence continues at coordinate 67,673 of JAAGAY010005665.1, forward strand.
CAGTGAAGAAACGCTCAAGTAACAATTTCCTTCCTGGTTTCTTCCGACCCGAATTGTGTGGTAAATGAGGCTTTTGAACACACTGTGCCCTTCGGCTGACGCCAGGCCTGTGGTAAAGTCATTGCTCCGGATCTGCACAGGGCAGATTCCGTGCTGCAGTTCAGCCGTTGTCATTAACATTTGTACTGCTCCCCAAGATGTTTCCGAGCTGCCACATGCAATCCAGGCTGTACTTCTCCCTTCTGCCTCCCAAAGAGGAAGCGTATGAATAGCCAAAGGATCTGCTTTACCTTTGGCAAAAACTTCAAGAGTTCTTCAATAGTCTTTTTATGGTTTCCTCTAGGGAGAAAAAAAAAAGAATCACAGAAATATAGCATGGAGAAGAGATAATGCAGGAGTACAGCGATTGTCTCCAGCCCATCATAGCATCTAGCCTTCCTGCTGTGCCCTATGTATCTATCGCATGGCATGCATTTTCCCTTTCTAAGGGTGAGGCATGTAACTGGATGTGTGCAGGTGGGAAACTGCACAACTGTGGTACTGTCCCTCAGGGAACCATTGGGTTTAGTGGGTTAAATCCAACTCTATTGCAGCTAAATTTGGATCCAGTTCTGACCAGGTGTTGTTGCACTCACTTTTGAGAGGTCTTTATAGCCTGGTGGATTTGAGGTGCACTCAGTGGTCTTTTTGAGGGCAGAGGGTGCAGAATGCAGTGTGGGGTGTGGATTTCTCCCCCCCCATCCCTATGGCCATGGGGATGCTAGTACATTGCATTTCCCTCCCACCCTATGAACCCTATTCATCCCAAGCCAACCTACACCAAGTGAGCAGTGCCAACTCACTTGCGTAGCTCTCATCATGCCAAGCATTTACTGCACTGCTTGAATCTACTCCAAACACTTTTATCTTTATCCTGCCTCTCTTTTTGCTTATGCCTTTTGAAAATATTGTATCCTAAGTCAGATTTTCTGCTTAACTAGCTGCATACCATACACGTATATTACAGTCCACCACCCCTATAACCCAGTTTCCTGTTTTCTTCCCAGTTTGCAGTGTTTGTGACTTCACTTCCCAGAAACACATCTCTTTGCTGGATCTCACTGTTCTTTTCGTCCTACTCTCAGTCCTCACCCTTGCCTCCCTTACTTGGCAGCACTCTGTCTCCACCTAGCAATCCCCTGCCTTTTCTCATGTCATTTTTATGGCCCTGATCAGCATTTGCTTCTTCACCTGAGCTTTGTTTCTCATCTGATTCAGTGCTGCCCTTTCCCATGTTTGCACCTTGCAAGTAATCATTGGATCTCTCAACACAAGACTCTCAGGTCACACAGCTCATCTTCCTCCAATACTCATAGCACCTATGGTGTTATATAAATAATCCAAATGGGCGCTGTATCATGTAAGCTATGTCATACTGCCTGGACCATGGCCAGAGCACAGACGGAGATTTCTATTCATGGCATCAGTCCTCTGCCTGTTCCCCTGTTCTTAGCATATTCTTTTTCTGCAGATTCTGAGAATAACCAGTGTTCTTCTAGTGCTCAATTCCTGTGTATTTTCCACTGTGCCTCAAAAGATAGAGGCATTTTCCTTTTCTTCCCATTTCCTCAATCTTTTGTGCATCAACAAAAAGACTGTAAGGAATACACTGCAATTAGCATTTCTTCAGAGGCACTCATCTGTTGAGAGCACTCAGCGCTGAGACAGCCTTCTGCAGGTGGGTAACTTAATGCCTCTTCTTACCACTTTTATTTATCTCAAGCTAATTGCTAGAAGTGGCAAGCCCGCAGCATTCTGCATTGAATTCATGATCATACAAATACTTAAGATGATAGATTGTCTGTCTGTGACAGCTACCAGTAAACCAGAGATGGAACAGGGATTCTCAGAGCCAAAAACAAAAGCACTCGAAAAAGCTGGTGCAGGCAGGATGTAGAAAAAGACCTGAAGTTGATACACATTCAGTAGCTGGTGACAGGAGATCTTGTTTAGACTTCTCAGATCCATCTTAATGCAATAAGGTCTTTGTAGATGCGGACATTTCTCCCTGCTTTCATTTTTACACCTGGTGGGAACAATGGCTTACACATAAAGTGAGGTACACGTCACTGTCACTGTCACTAGCACATTTTCAGCACTCTAGTCACTGGGACCTGAAAATAGGACTGTGAGGTGTCCATGTGGCAGAGCAGAGTATGACAGCTTTGTATGCCAATTGTTTTTCAACCTGTCTCTAGAGCAGAACAGGAATGGAAACTTCCACCTTCTCCCAACAGAAGGTCTAATCGTAGCCGTACTGGCACTATGAACCGCAATAATAGGTGAGTTCATCTGGTGCAAGGCCCTGCGCGAACAAAAGCAATTCCACTTCCAAAGAGCCAACAGTCTGAAGCCTTCACCGAATAGCCGCACTGCCCTTGAAGTCAAAGTCAGCCCTCGGCCCTGCCCTGCACAAAGCTATATACTGTTGTATATTAGCAGAATGGAGCCCAGAAAAACAGATGGTTATTTCTGATTAGTGCTCATCACTAATCTGTTAATTCCTTATAGATACTGGGCGATGCGTGTGTTGAGATGAAAGACACAAGTGCTAGAGCAGCACTGCTGTGATGCACCAAACCATCGGGCTTTGTGCAAGAGGAGCTTCACAGGAGGTGTCGCATCTATGCATGTACTGCGTTGCCTTTCTCAGCAAGCTCTTCCTAACAATGTTTCTGGTGCATATACTGTTGTGAGAAGCCAGCTGGCTGCCATCTGAGAGCAGATGCCAAGTGGCTGTCAGATTGTCATCCTGAGTTTTAGTATTCAACTCGTCTTTCTGTGAATTGGCTTTTGGCCTTCTTTTCCCCGGGAAGAGTTGTGCCTGAGCCAAACACCTCAGATTTATCTCCTGTAAAAGAAATGAAAGTATGAGTCACTATTGCTTCTGGTGAAACAATTTATAAGTTAGAATTTCAGTGCTTTAAGTGGTTTTTCCACTTTTTTTTTGTAGTTACATAACTTTTCTCCTGCAGTTCCTAAAAGAAATCTCAGAAAAACACATAACAGCCACTTCAGACAGTTTACTCATTCAATCTGTCCATTATGTAATTAATTAGAAAAGCTGAGAGAAATATAGTTTTTCAGTTTCTGAGCTCCTGATGCTCACATTTTAAGTTTTAATAAAAAGGCTGGTCGCATGTCGTCTTCAATATAGTACTGGTCAGTCCTGGAGAAATGTCACCAGTTTATCCAAAGATGCAAAACAAAAATAAATCAAAACTAACCAAAATATTCTGAAAATTGTACAGCAAAAATCGCTGGAACAACTTTTCCATAAAGTGATCCAAAAGATGCAACTTCAAGTAGCCGTAAAGGTTTGCTGCCTTTAAGAGAAGGGCTTCATACACACTCTTTGAGAATGGAATAATCCTCAGGTGTGTCATGGCTGGAAATTTAACTCACTGGTCTTGTGGGAAAAGAATACCCTTAACAGTTCTGGAGACCAGAATAGGAAGTTGTTATTGCCATTGAAGCAAGACATTATCTGCTGGGAAGACACTTAAGTAGAAAAAGCATGTTTTCCATAAAAACTACATGCTAAAAAATATGCAAGGGCCCAGCAAAGGGGTAGTTCCAAGTAACTTGTGCCATCACGCAGGATTTCCATTCTGCAGTATTATTTGACCACCTGAAACCATTCATATGTGTGTTAAATCCCATTGATGCAGAAAGCACTATACAGGGTTCATATTTGTTGTGTTGTTTCTAATTTTGCTAAAAAAAGCAAAATAGCTGTTTCTTTTTATACTTTGAGCATTCACATTTAACTTCTGACAATAAAATGTTGTTGAAGTTTATCCAGTGACAGAAATGTGAGCATCTGCTCGTTCACTACTGGACTGAAACAGCAATAGGATCCTGACTGAAACCAAGGGGCTCTCAAATAGCTACCCCAAAGGATGGGAATCAGATACTGCATGGTCTTACTGCCCTCACTAATGCATGAGGCAAATGGTAAAGAGCACAATCAGATGCATACTTGTCTACATGTTTTTGTTTAAGAGCTACCTAGGATTAGTTTCACAGGTACACTCTAGTTCTCATGGGTGTAACTGTCAGAATGAGAGTAAGATATTATTTCACATTTCCTGGTGTAGGGACAGATGAGAACCTATTTGCACTGCTCCAATCTGCAGGAAGCTCTCAGTCAGTACTGCTACAATAAATTGGAACATTCTCTCTTTTTTTTTTTCTTTTTTTTTCCCCCCAGTGGAAAGAAGATAAGGCCGAGGAAACTGAAAGGAGGAAAGATATTTGGTACATACTCAGAGTTTACAGAAACAGGTCTTAAGCACAAGAATCAGAGCAAAGTGAAATGCACCTTGCAACACCCAATGAAAAGATCACAAAAATGTTAAAGGACTTGAAAGGTCTAATACACAAAGATCATGCTGGTCTGTGCTGCCAGCTCCCATAGAACCAGGCTGGTAATGAGGAAATGCATTTATTTTTAGGTCTTTTCAAGAAGGAGAGGGCTGATGTCCTGACACAGCAAAAAAGCTCGGGACACTGCCAGCACTTGGCACAGTAATCCTTTCAGTATAGCTCACGTGGTGAGAAATGCTGGCTTGGGTGAAGAACTCTTGATGTCGTTTTGGTAACAGCAGTAGGAAATTAAAATGTTAACGTAGACACAGCAAAGAAGAGCAAAACCCAACATCCAATGCGGCAGCGTGCTATTTCCTGGGTATCAGTGCCTGGGCTGGCTAAGGTTGGAGGCTCCTAAAACAGATTGTTCAGTATTTGTTGCATGTCCTGAAGTGCCACATCAGAATTTTCTTGAGGTGTCTAAGTAAAAATTTTCTCTCTTTTGAAAGAGACAAATCGTGGCAAAATCAGACACCTTCTCCTTTACCTTGACCTTCTAGTAAGCTGGCATTTCCAGGAATTTGTAACAGCACCAAGAAAGAAACCAAAGCATTTTAAACCACAAGTTGGGATTCAAGACATTGCTGCAGTGACACTGGAAAGCAGGTGTCTAAATTACTGTGCTTGAGGGCATGAAAAACCCAACAGGAGGAAGTGCAAGCAGCAGGGGCGTACCCCTTCCAGTACCCAGCCAAACCAAGTTTTAGGAGAAAGTAGACAGGGAGAAGAAAGAAGGCAGGAGTTACTGTGATAAAGGTATACGGGAAAGACAGGGCAGCCCCAAGCACACATCTCATTGGCTCTTGACAGCTCTTCATCTTAATTTTGCATCTTATTACATACCTTTGGCAGGTTAATGAAATTAAAACAAGATAATTATCAGGGCACAGCAGAGGTGGCTCCCCATGGGACTCAGCAGGGCCCATCCCACCATCCCAGCCAGGGAGCAGGGCAGACCAGGGGGCATGAGAGGCAGGGGACAGGGATAGCCCAAGGCTAGGCTGGGACGTGGCCCTTGGCCAGGCAATGCAGGGCTGTGGGGAGCTGGAGACTGGCATGGCTGCAGCATCACTGGGGCAGGGATTGATGGCACCCAGCAGCTGAAATGGCTTCCTGGTCTGGGCAGGGACACTGGAGCTGTTGGTGCCCTTGGGTCCCTCACAGTTAAAACTGTACTTATAGAAAGTTGGATAGATTCAGCGACATCCAGGAAAAATCAAAGTCTTGTTCAGGAAATCATATACCAGTTTCACAGTAAAATATAATTTCAGTTGGACATACCAGAAACTCTGAAAAGAGGATAAAAACATATTTGGCATGTGTTCATTAAAATAAAAGGAACAAATCAAGCATGGATTTCTTAAAAAATATGTGTCTGGTTTTGAGAAAAAAAAAAAGTGTTTTTCTAATTTATTGTTTCCAATCCTCACACGTTGTTTTTCTCCAAGTTTCTCTGGCTCTTCTTAAAATCACTGCATTTGATGGGAAGCTTGTGTCATCTGACCAGGCTTCTTGAAATGAATATTTCTCATGAAAATTTTATTTTCATAAAAATGTTAGATGGAAAAGGGTTTTCAGAAGAAGGAATCTTTAAAAAAAAACACAGGAAAAAAATCTATTTTAAATAGCAATCTTTGAAATATCATCAATTTTTAAAAATTCATTTTGGCCTGCAAGGACAGTACATAGGACAGTTGAAGAGAAAAATCTCCCTGTGGTTGGTCTTTAGGAGTTACGGCTATATTCTCATTACACAGTGAAATGGTACCCAAAAGACTTGAAGAACTCTAAGATTGTTTGAGTCCTGGTCTGGCCAGATCTCTGAAAGTCTTGCAAAGAGGGACAGGGAAAGGAACAGCTCTTTCCCACAGGGGTGCTGAGCTGCGAGGGGAAGAAGGATGTTTCTACCAGCACTGACCATGTGGTCCTCCACTCGATAGAGAATGCCCCTGGGGCTATGCCCAGGTTCTTCACTGCACCAAAAGCTCTGGGAGGAACGTCTCCTGGCACATAGTTGGGGCCAGCGCAGGGACCTCTGCAGGGCATTCTCCTACCGTGGTCACTTTATCTTTGACCGCTTCCCTTGCATCACGGCCAACCCTGGCTGCTGTGATCGCCAACCCATTTGCTTTCCCAGGTCATGACACTTGGTCATCTGCTCCTCCTGTGCTGCCAAAGACATGCACCAACACTGCTTCACTTTGAGGAACACTGCAGCCATATGTGAGTGTGATGACTGTGCTGGCCTGCACACTGGTAAGAGGAAATCTGGTTCTCCCTGCATCTTTCTGGCTAGAGACTCTTTACCCTAGGAGGACTGGGGCATCACTCTGGCCTCTTCTGCCCCAGGGGTGTGTGGCCATGCCACTGACCTTCCTGTCTCTCTTTACAGCTTCCAGCATGTGGTTGGAGCTGGCCAGTCCCAGCACCACCCACAGCTCCCTGGCTGCTGAGAAGAGTAGCTGGTCAGGCCAGGCTGGGACAGGAACTCCCCAGTGAGTCTCTGCAATGGAGAGACACCAGACCAACTCCGGAGCCAACTGAAGACCAGGTCACTGCCTGAACTTCTGGACAGTGGCACAGCCAAGCATTTGACTACGTGTCACAATAGCTCCACAGACAGAAATTTCAACATTCCTGAAGATTTCCCATGGCATCTCCTGCTTTGACTAGATTGATCCATAGGCACAATCTCTATGTGTTGCTGCATTGATTAGCAGCATTGGTGGAGGATCTGGCTGTTCAGAAACTCCTTCAGGTGGTTCCTGCCGCAAAACTGACCAAACTGTGCATAGATAGTATAAACTGTTCCTGCAGATGCAGAAATGGTCACATATGGCAGTCTTCTGTACATCATTAAGATAGTTAGGAGATGTTTTGCACATAATACAAGGGGTGATGGATCCTGCCTGTGCTGGAGTGGTCACGTAGGAGCACTAGCCAGCTGGATATGGGAATTAACATTACAAGCAACACAATGGTGAACACTATACTGCTTTTCTAGCTTGTTTAAAGTGCTTTTCCCTGATCAGTCTATAATTTCTGAGGCATGCACCCCTTCCTAAAAACTGTTTTAAAGGCCCTGGTTATTTCAGAACCCCTTTTGCCTTTTAGATCAACAGCTCAGGCTACCTATCACTGATATGTCTATCAGTGTTAAGATGTACTTTGGACTACCAAAGTGTTTGGAAAACTGTTGCATACCCACTAAGCCTGCCTGCCATTGTGTATCCACCTCTACCACAATCACTTTGATCCTTTTGAAGTGCTTTCTTGGCACCTTGTGTAAGCTCTAAGCCTCCTGGTTTGCAAGCCGGTTTGCAAGCCAGTTTACCACTTGGTTTCTGTTCAAACTGTAAATTTGCTTTTTAACAGCTTCAAAAAGGATCTACAGATGAGGGAGTATGTACAGCACCAGCCCACACCCCATTGATGGCCTTACAGGTAGCTGTCATCCCCCCACAGCCACAGGTGAAGACAGCAAATGGCCGTCCCTGTGCATACCGCAGCCAGGGCTTCCTGCTCTGATGTATTTCTAGAAAATAAAAAGACTTTCAATGTATGGAAATGCAAAGGCTTGCGTTCAACAAAGCAATTGGGATCCCATCTCCTAATGTAGGCTTTTAGCTCCTTCGTAGAGTCCCAGCTTCACACCAATGCCAGCAGTACCTCATTGAAAAATTAACAGCCTAAAAGCTTTACTGGATTTGGCCTAGTGTTCCTATTGGTTTCTTGTCCCATGGCTACATTTTCCAATCAGTTCTAATTTAAATGACTTTTTATTATCTTCATGGTAATCGCAAGCTTACAATTAAATGCAGCATGTAGTCTGCAAGAAGGAAGAGCAAAATATTTCCCAGTAATGGCAACTTGGGGACTACGGGAACAGCCTAAATATATTCAGAGTATGTAAAAACACAAAGCTGTAAAAGATATTTTTTTTAAGGAAAATTAATGAGATGAAGCTGAGCAGAGTAAAAATACAAGTCAGATGGTATCAGGAGGGATGTCCTAGCACTCCATTAAACTGCAAAATAATCTCCTGATGGAAGCGGTTGGAAGCATCATTAGCCTCAAGACAAGGCAAAGCAATGAATGGAGCAATGGTCTTTGTGGCCACAGAGCACAACATTAACCACTTAATGAAATACCCTTGTATTGGTATTTCAGTTGAAGTTTTGGAACTGGTGTAGTGGTCTATACTTCACCCATACCACATATGTCCATTATATGCTCATTTGGAAAGGAGGAGACTGGGTTACCTGTAGCAAGAGGAGGAGGACCTGCAAATACAGGTCTTGCTTCATGCAGAACCACAGAGCAGCCATGAGGGGCACTTTTGAGGCTTTGGGCAGATACAAAGTAATTCCCTGTCACTTAGTAGCTTCAAGGCCCAGAGGCCACTTTCCTCAGATGTGGCTGTCAAGGTTGCTGGAAAAGACAGATTCAGAGGACATCAAGCAGAGACATGAGCTGTTAGATAAGATAATGCTTCTGAATTGTCAATGGAAAATTGTTTCCTACAACATTGCTCAAGAGCCCCCTCTAGTCATTTCAGGTAACCGACGCAATGAGGTTTCCACTGTTTCTCTGGTGAAACTTTTCTACTCAATACATTCCCTGTAAAGAATTGGTCCTGATACTGATCCCAAGTTCTCCTTTGCTCAGATTTACTTCTCAGCCCCAAATTAAAGTTCTTTATGTCACACAGCTGTCTGATTAACATTGCTGTTATGTAATTGGAGTAATTGAAACAACAGATGCAAAGTGGATAAGGACATCATGTGATCCCATTTATGATAGTTGTCATCTGATGTGACACAGTGTTGTCAGGCCCTTCCCAGAATGACCGCAGGCAAGAACTACCGGAAAGATTTTATGAGGCCATCTCTCTGGCTGCCACCTCAGCAGCATCCAAGATGCAGATGTATCTCAACATATGCTCCATGCTCTCAGGTGACAAAGACGCATGAGAGAGATAGCAGGCAAATAAATTCAACCAGTTTATGAGTGGGAATACTGGTTCAGATACATAAATCACTTCAGAAAGGAAGTTATTTTTCAAGGGAACCACAACACTGTTAAGCAAACCATAAAATCTAGGGTTACCTTGAGAAGATGGATTGCTGAAATCAGTGTTTTTCAACATTAACCTTTTCCTTCTGGAAAATTCACTTCATGCCTCTATTCCACCTAACATGGAAGCTTAAGTGCTAGAATTAATGTGTCTTAAGAGCAACCACCCCAAGAGAGGGCCTGTCAAAGCTGTAACAGCATAAAACAAGAGGATTTGTGTGTTTTTTCAGTCTGCCACATGCCGCTTTTACAGTCACTAGTATAATGCCCTTTTGGAAATCCCTTAGTGATAGCACACTTCATTTGTTCTACATTTAGGTTATCACTTCTCAACAACTAATATGGGGGCAAAGGGGCTTTGTTTTTTTAGCTACAGAAGTAGGCAGAGATATTATGGTACTGCAGAGCAGCTCACACAGCATCCCCCCATCTTATTCTTACAGCAGCATCCTAGATTTCTGGAGATAAACAAAGTAATGGCAGATTGGAGGCTTTTATTCCAAGATTTTTTCTGAAGTTTTGAAACATATTTTCAACCTTGAATAAGCAGTTCCTTATACAAATGGCCTTCTATGCAGATAACCCCTTGTTTCCTCATCTAGCAATGGTCTTATTTTATGTCATTAGCTTATTGCTCCTATTAACAGCATTGAAATTCAGCAAACATCCCCCAGGTTTGCCAGCAATGATGTACTCACAGGTTGTACTCTATGGCCATTATGTTTTTGCACGCATAAAAGGCTATACTTTTAGAATGTAGCCTTAGATGATGATGCTTGAAAACTACTTCCTCTAACATAAAATATTCCACCTGATGATGTAAAGAGCCTTTTGGGGAAATGTTCCCCTACAAAGTGTAAGTTAATCTTACAAGTGTACTAGTCACTGAAATCACCGATTGGGAGTATCCAAGATTTCAGTGATCCCATTGGACTTCTATGGCTTTCTAACCTAAGCCCTCACTCAGAGGCACAAGGCAGCACAAAAAGTTAAAACATTATGGGATGTGCAGGCTCAGGAGCACACTGATAACCACCACTGTGCCATCTGCCCCTCTGCTGAAGCAAGTGCCTTCACTCTGTTCTCTGCAATATTGCAGATGGGTCCATGAGGTTTGTTGATACTGAATGTATTTTTTTGACTCATCTAAAAGGTTAAATCTTCTGAGTTAAAAGCAGTAAACAAACAAACCTTTTAGCAAGCACGTATTACCTTTGCTACTTGTGAGCTAGGTTACCCTTTGAAAAGTGTGGTTAAGAAATCAGTATAAGTCTACATTGTCTCCTAGATTCTGTAAGGGTCCCTGTAAATTTCAGCTCTTTCTACAAGTATCAGAAGCCAGTAGTGATAAAGAGACAAAGACATTCCTAACAACAGCAAGCCTACACTCCAAAGTTTCTGTCATCTGCAGAAAAAATCCTGGGCTTCTTACAGCTACTCAGAAAGTTTGAGGTAAAAGTGACAAAGAGGCTGCTCATCAGGAAGAGTGGGTAATCTGAATTCCTTGGGATTTTTCCCCCAAGGAAGACACGGAAAGCAGTCTGTGCTGCATCCACAGTACCCTGCAGACAGACTGAAGAATCTCAGCACGCAAGAAGAAGCTGTCCTGTGAATTGTGGCTGCTTCTCATGAGTGGTGACAACAATTACAAGAGCTGGATCTTCACCAGTATTTGAAATTACAGCAGTGTCTGGCTCCCTTTTGATATAACTTGTTTAAGAAAATGCTTTCTCACCAAAGGAAAGCCCAGGCAGGGGGAAACGAAAGCCCCAGTTATTACAGAAGTTAAGTTTTAACTTGTTCTGAGAAGTTAAAAAAATAAATCAGTTAACTAAGAGGGAGATCATATTCTTCTTTCTTAAATCTAGCTTGCATTACCATGCAGACAAATTCTTAAGTCAAGATATTTTAAGGTCAGAATAAGCATTAAGATATGATCAAGGCTCTGTCTGAAACTTGGAGGCAAAGGTAGAGCGGAGTTATTTGGGGGAAACAGGAGAAAAAAATATAAAAAGAAGAACTGAAAATGAGTCAGAGGGCAGAAACATGACTGACCATGTGTGTTTAAAAATATGCCAACTGCATACAAGGAAAAATTTGTTATGAAAAAGAATTGTACATACAGTATCTGGCAAAAGTTTAATAATTCTGAGTTCTCACTGGACAAGTAAACTAAATAATTCAAGGCACTTTCACAGCTACTGAACTGAATTTATGAGCCTAGATTGCTGATCTCACATATGGTTCAGGGAAATCTGCACCAGTCCATATCATTATCACCTTCAATTCTAACTCTCTTACAGTTACAGCAGTTTGGGAATGTTCAATGTGAAAATTAAGTTCCTTACAAAAGCAGAGCTGGTGAGATTCTGGCTTTACACTTGATTCTTCACTTTTTAGTCACTGTTGCTTTTATTTCTAAGTATCTCACATTACAGAATGAACAAAGGAATCCAGAGGCAACCGGAAATCCACTGTGCGGACAGCTAGAAACAGGCCCTGTCCCAAGCACCAGGAAAAACAGCAGTGGGCTTTGAAAAGTTAAGAAAACAGCCACTGTTTAAGAATGTTTTTCAGGGCTGGAGTGTGATAGATTGTGTATTATATCTACTGGGCTGCATCATCTTCAGTTAACAAGGTTACAGTAAAACAAGTCCTAGTATCACTACTTTTGGGATAATGGAGGGCAAAATCATGGTGAGGGGAAAGGCAGAAATGCGATGGCTAACAACCAGCATCTAAGTATTGGAAGATAAGCACAACATACAAGGGATGATTACCAAAGGTCTGTAAATATAACCTACAGAAAAGAAAACTCAAGGGGCCATAGCTTCAATCTATAAATACCTTTAAAATATAAATATAAATGAAGGAAGGGAATTACTCGATCTCAGCAGATGCTGAGACACAGAAGCAAGCTAACAAAGAAAGAGTGGAGACTAAGCTCAGAGTGTATTTCTGAACGCTGAAACTAGGTAGAGTCTGAAAGAGGCTAACTGCCAAAAAGGGTATCATCCTGGTAATACTCAAAAATGTATTCAGTGAGGCATTAGTGGGAAGAAATGCAGGCAGGGTATAATCTTGAGAAGAGCAGAAAGACAAGCTGGCTGACCAAGCAACCTTTCCAGCTCCAGCATCGATCTGGTGTCAGGCATGGTCTGTATGGATTCTCAGCCATTGGGATGGGTGTTTACAACACTCAGGCTCCTGCAATGCGACAGTAATGTAGTGGCTGGAGAGCAAAGAACCACAGTGGTAACAAATAGGCATGAAGGAAGACCTTTGTGAAATCAAAAGACAAATAAAATCCAAATTAACTTCAGGAGTTTATGAGAGTTTTTAGGTCAACTTCACCCTAGAGCATTAAGGCTTTTGTCTTTCCTTTTGTTGAAGGGAAGCTTGTCAAGTACTGACGTGGCCCATAGCTGTTCTCACACGGCGATCCTGTCCTTGAAAACCTTGGCTCGCAGGATGCACAAATCAAAATGCAACATTGCATGTTGGATGGGCAATCCTTCAAGCCTGCCTGCAGGTTATGTTTGAAGGTAGCTTATTTTGTGCACATTTCTCAGGGATAGGGGACTCTGAAGGTCCCAGTGTAGCATTTGGTTGGGGGAAGAGTGTAAGTATCCTCTGGGTTTCTGTGAACCTTCCCTAGTACTGACAGTTACAGTATGGTCAGAAAGACGTTCAGGCTTTGGCCTTGTATGGATAAATCTGCAAGTAAGAGCGTTGTTAATGCAACGGCCCACATTAGGAAACCACATAGATGTGGTGCTCCATAGTATTTCAGCCTCATTCATTTACATTTTAATTTCTTGTTTAGATGCAGGACTAAAATGCCTGTTATTATATATGCAAAAATGGGCATATTAATATTACTATAGCACCACTAACTTTCAACTTCTTGGGGTTTTTTACATCTGTATTAGCAAGTGCAACATTGCAGGAAGAATTGTCACATTTAATGCATTTTATTGTCTTCGCTACTGAATTCCGACTAGTGACATTATTTTAGATGTGTTACTGTTAAAACAGTATTTTTTGCAGTGCAAAATGCCAGGCTTGATAGAGAGCAATACAGCAGTGGCTCTCGGTTCTGCCAATTGCCAAGCACTTCAGCTTCTAGCATCTTCAATGATTTCCTGAAGACCAAGTCTCTTTTAAAGGCTTTGAATCCTTTAAATCCCAACTATAAACAGCATAGAAGAAGGAATAATTCTCCCAGTTAAGCCTCCCACAGAGACTGTTCGCTGTGCCAGTGTACAGATGAATAGGCTTTGAATGCTAATTGTTACACTGTGTGTACTCTTCCTGAGCTAATCAGCTCACAGGGTACAGACAAGCAACTTTCATTATCAATTCCATTCCACCACACAAACCATCCTGAAATGCTTTTCTAATAGCTAATTTAGAGACCTCCCATTGGCTTAGTTCAGGCTGTGGAAGGTTTGTAAACAAGCTGGGTTACTCATGAGGAATTTGCTCTCCCTCAGTGTCTGACTTTCTCTCACCTGAAGCATTAGGATCAAATGGAAATAGTTGCCTAAGAGCGGGAAAAAAAAACATGTTAATCCATACTGGCAAAAGCACATGTTCAATATTTCAAGAGGTTTCATGCACAACAGACAAGAAAACTAAGTTGCAGACCCAAGTAACAGTTTGCTTTACGAAGTAAAAAATCATAGCAAAAAAAAATTTCTCCTTTTGATAGTGGAGTAGGTTTTACCATTAGAAGTCATATACAAATTTGGTTTTGTGCCTCACCTTGGAATGAGATATTGTATGTATGATCAAAGCTAGCAGTCATAACCTTCAGATATAAAACCTCTGCTGGGAACTTTGCCAATGTGAATTGCAGACAGCATCAATAAGCTGAATCCTAAGAGCTTCCCCACACCTTGTATGGCTGTTTAGATCTGTACCAAGTGCGTAAAGAAGTACTGCTAAAACTGAGTGTTTTCCGTTCATACAAGTGGCCACAACAGCAATGTGGTGAAGACACTTTCAGACTGGGTATTGTCTGCTTTTATATCCTCAGTAAATGGTCTCCTAATCTGTTCAGAAGTCTATTTTGTTTAAAAAAGAGTGCAGTTTCACAGAAAGAAGCCTTCTAATATTTCTGGCACTGCTCTGTTTTAAATCTTTGGAAAAAAAGAATTCAGACTGACTGTGGAGATAGTCTTTCTCTATAAGCTACAATGTGTGAATAGTTGGTAGTAGTCCTCAAGGGAAAAGAAAACCAAATAACCACTCCCCTCCTCTGAAAAATAAAACCAACCCAAGAGAGAACTCCTTATTTGAGATAAAGAGAGTTTTATAATTTAATAGTATTCTTACTAAAGAACAAAGATTTAGTGTAGCACAAATAGACTTTCAGAGACTCTTTGTAATTGTTCCCTCCTTGCTGAAAGTTCGTTTGATCCTATTATGTCCATATTCCACTGTACCAGGTTGTATACAATTCTGAATTGCACCAGAGAGCTGCTGCTGTTATACTCTACAGTCTGCTGTGGGAAGCTATTGGTGAGCTATTAAAAATCTACATGGAGTTGAAGTGCAGGCATACATTTTCCTGCCATGGAATTAAGATGCAAAACAAGGACCTCGTCTTCAGATAAGCCATTCACCAAATCCACAGTTTATGCTGAAAGCCGAAAGAGGAAAACCACTGAATGATCTGATCTCTCTTACAGCTGAAAACACATTTATGAAAGTGACTTAATTCTTCAGCCACTCTCTGTAACCTATTTTGTTCAGCACTGGAGCCACATTTTTCAAAGGGCTTAATATCTTTCTTGACCAACTTTTGTAATAGGAAGTGCAGGACAAACTCTCCTTGTGCTGAAGTCAGTAGCAGAATCCCACTTCTTGAGTCAGCAAGTGAATAACTGTGGTTCCCTCTGGCAGTATGAGAACCTCAGGAAAGAAATAGTATTCATGTCCCACATAAGTGACCCCTTTGTTTCTCATTCTCGTTGACTGTGTATGCCACTGCACCTTCTTATACAATACAAGCAAAGAGTCTAAAGGTGTTTTATAACTGCATGAAAATGTCATCTTGTCTTCACTTCAGACAAAGATCTTTCACATAGGTTTCCTTCAGCTTTTTTTCGTTAGTGAGGAGATGAAAATCTCAAGCATCTCGTAGCTCATTATTAATACATAGTCATTCTCTGCTGCTCACAAGGGAGATGGAGAGACTGACAGCAGGCCTCTGAGACAGCAGTCTGATTATACAGCCCCTATATGTAGACAATTCCTAGTGACTGCTTAGAAGAAAGGACCAGTTATAGTTATTATCAATATTTGTTAGGCACCAGTAGACTTTGTGGTGCTCTATGAGGCAAATGCTGTCCTACTTTATCCTGAAGAACAACAGATGTCAAAAGACTCTTTTGAAGATGCAGAGACAGTGACAACTTACAATGTTCCCGTCCATTTCCTTTTTGCTTTCTACTTTTTCTCCTATCACTAAAGGGCCTGTAAATAATAATAGAATGGTGAGGGCAGGATAGTGACAACGGCTCTGATGAAATGCACTTTGAGGAAGAATTTGAATGAGAAAAAGGAGATATCGACAGGCTGTGAGATAACATAGCAGCAAGTAAACATGAGGGAGAGCAAGAGAAAGGAGCTGTGATGACTATGCAAAAGGAACCAAAGTCAGAGATTTGACTTGGTGAAGTGTTGGGATGAAGCATTTGATCACAGAAGAGAAAGAGAATATTCAGTGAGGCAAAAACATGACCTGATTGTCAGGCAGAAGGTGGTTGTAGGAGCTGCATTTCTGACAGACTAGTAGGGAAAATGAGGACATGTGGCAGGTGGGGGAAGGTTAGAGATTATCATCTAACGATACTCAAGATGAAAGAGAGTAGGATTGCTGTGGTATTACTTTTATGTATTTAAGGATATGGAATATTAAAATGCATTTAGGACAAGAATAGAAGGAGCCATCAGACAAAAGAAGGAGGGGAAGGAAGTAGTGCAGTCATGCTGCCACACATCACTGGGGAAGGAAACAGATCAGGAAAAGACCAGGAACAAAAGCTTTTAGGAGAAAAGAAGGTAAGTTAATGGAAAAAGCTTGTGACAGAGCCTTTCCGTCTTCTTCTTCAAGTCACTAACTCTTGTGACATTTGGAGACAGAATGGTAACAAGAAGGCTTAAAGAAGGAAATGAAAGTCTCAAAGAGGGACTTAATAGGAGCAGTGGGACTTCTGCTTAAGAAAGACTTCAAAAGACTCTTGGAAATAATTCAGCAGAGACAGCCTCTCTGGCTCGTGAAATGCCCTTCCAAGACATTCAGTGATGGAAGAAGCAGAAGGAAGATATGACCTGTGATTGGGTGTATGTCACTCAAGTACAAAGGAGAGAATTATGAGGTAGAGCCTAAAGAATTAACTTGAGCACCTGTGAAAGCAAAAGAAGGAGTAAGCGGCAAGGAGACCTGGAACTGCAGGAATGCTATAGACATGCCGATAACTTAGAATAGCAGAATGCACAAGGAAAGCGGAAAGGCACAAGGAGCACTAAAAGAGCAACGGCTGGTGACTGCTGAAAATTTTGACAATGAACAATTGGATAAGGGGCATTTAGGCATCTATATTCAGTTCAGTTTCTCAGCAAAGAGGACATCTCTGATGTTCAAATGTGCTCAGGGTTCTTGCTAAGGAAGAAGATGCCACATTGATGCAACTTTGAATTTTAGAAACAGAAGGGAAAGTAGCAAAAATGAAGGTGGTCTGTGAAACTGTATTTACGCAGAGATAATGATAAATAAGGTGTATTCTGGTATCCTTGCTGGGAGACTGCATGGTTAACCTATTCCTTTCCATTTTGCAGACTTTGACAAAAGTCAGCACTTGCTCAAAGTAACGAAGCATCAGTATTAGATGCAATCAAAAGACAAGTTCATGCATTTCTTTAGATTCATTCCTTATTTGATCATGCAAAATTCTTCCTTGAAGTAATCTACAGGGCAGTACTTAGCAGACTCCACTTTGGCTGAAATCAGCAAGTGTGGGATCCACTAATTATAGTATCTCAGCTGCTTCAACCTGTGGTTTCTGGATCCCTGAGGAGACATGGATTACTTCTAAGGAGTTTGCCAAAGCAAGTCTAGAATTAGTAGGTTCAGATTTGCTGTACAGGATCTGTATCTCCAGTGAGAAATTATAAGGAATCTTAATAAATTAAAGTAAATTAAATTTACTAAATTTACTAAAATTAAGTCAATTAAAAAGGAATGTCTGACTACGTAGTAGTTTTCAGTTCCTTCTTTCCCCAGATCTTGTGGTTGACCTAGATAAATATTACAGTAAAGTAATTAAGCATGCAACAGCTTCCTTTCTTCTTGAGTTTTATGATTTTCTTTCTTTCCCTTTCACTCCCAAGGGTATTCCATGCTATTTAGAAAGTGTTTGTTCAAAGACAGATTAATCTGTATATAAGATTCTAAGGATGAGACGTATATCTGAGGTCTCTCCATTCTAGAAATAGACTGTATACTGTACTTACATGTAGTTAAGTAACTCGGTTTTTAATAATGAGACTATCACAGTGGAAGATAAAGAAAGGACTTACACTTTATTGCCCAAAGTAATGGGTAGTTTCTCCTTATTCTTTACAAAAGTACTAATCTTCCCAGCATTTATGCTGGTGCTTTACAGAACTCTCTCACTTCAGTAACTCCAAGATTGATTTCGACACAGAATGAACAGAGATTTGCTTTGAGAAAAGAGGAGAGTTACCTTAACCATACTAATTAGTGTTCTAGTACCTCCTTTATTTTCAAGCTATTAGTTTGCTTAATGAGAAGGGCAGAGGAGAAGGTTTGCAGAGACATTGTTTCACATCAAAGGATACATTTCAGATCAACTCTACAGTTACTTTTCTCCACTGACAGTAACCTTTCCTGTTGGTTCCCTGTTCCCTGTGGTAATGCTCTGTCAAAGATATTCAATATTCATTACTTGCTGCAGGCCTTAATTTGTACCTGCTGTCTTCAGAGACTCGAGTTGGCGCTCGGTCTCATGGGATAGGTTTTTAACATGGGCTAATATGTGAACATCCTTGCAGATGCAAGACTGGACATAACACTCACGTAGGTCCTACCATTTATGTATAGACAGCAGTGTATGTTTGCTGTCTAACGCAAGAGTGCAATGGAACTTCACCTATACATTATGAACTCCTCCCTTGTTTGGCTTTTCACTCTTGTTCCTCAATGGCAGTGTGGGCAACCAGTCTGCAACACACAACTACTGCAAAGGGAAAAAATGGTATATTAGTAGCCTGAGAAACATAATAGAACCTAGAGTTTTCATTTAACTGTTAATTTCTACATGGTATTCTGCAAGCAAGCAGGAGCTCACTCTTCTTGCTCCAAGCCAAGCAGAAGCCATTACTTTCTCAGCAGGATATACCTTGAGCTTAATGTCACACTATTCAATTTATACAACTTCTAGAGGCCTTGCAGTTTGAGCACAGTGAGCTTGGACCTGCCTTCAAAATGCAAGAGAAATACACTATTTTTGTCCACGGGCAGAGCTACTGTATCCTTGTTTCTCTGATTATCAGAAAAGGATATATACTACTTTTCCTCAGAGCAGTAAGAGAAGGAAAAACAAATACTGGTAAGTTGCTTAAAAATATATATATATATTTCAAGGTTAAGAGTTAGAACTTTTTATTACACCATGCAATTTTCCTTTTTATTTGCACAGATAGCATTTTCACTTAATACTCCAAACTTTGAGTCAGTCTTTGAGCATAAAGTTACTACTCTTTCTTCTTAAAATACACAGCAATAGGGGAGAGCAAACACAGTTGTATAACCTTTGCTGAGGAACATGCAATTATTTGCTGTACACCTCTAACAAACAAGAGGGATTTCCCCAAATGCCTATCAAACAACACTGGATTGTACAAAACAATTATATATCCTCTAATTATGGAGGGCTCTCTGAATCTGCATTTTTGACCTGAAGGCTATTAAGGAACATTTAGCAAATATGAATGTGTAGGACCCAAGATCAAGTAGATGGATTGACATTAAATGGAAGAAGGGGATCATATTTAATGTAGTCCATATAAGTTGCTCCAAGTATAACTTCAAACAGTATAATCTTTTTTACCATCTATTCTTTTAGAAATAAAAATAAAATCCTTCTTTTGATTTTGTATGAAACACAATACATCTGTCATATCTTTGTCATCCAGCACAAACCAGCTTCCCAGTGGCACTCTGCAGTAACTTATTTCTGCTTTTTTCCATTCAAAGACAATTAAAATGTCACATTTAACTTCTTGTATGTAAAGGTGCATGAACTATTGGAAAATCAGGGAAGTCTGGTGGTGACTGTGGAAAGTTCTAAAAGTCTTTGCCTACGTTTAAGACATCCACTATTTTCTACAGGTAATGCCAAGACCTTGGAAGAGGACTTTCTACTGTCCTTGTGTTCAGGGATTACTCAGAGCTTTTTCTCCATAAAGGGCACTGCAAGCAACAGCATATTTGAAAAACAATGCTTCTCAGAGTCAGATGCAGAGAATGTTCTGTCTGGATGACAATCATACTGCCATTTTCAAAGCCAGAAAAACCTCATATACTTCCTCCAAGCCTTCAATTTCTGCCCTTGGAATCTAACCAGCATACTCTATAACAGAGATTACTATTGGCGGTGTGGGGGCTGCACCTGTGTTCTGGGATTAAGGTGGTCAGTAATGCATCCAAATAGAGGAGACTGCTGTGTACAGCTGGTTACAGATCTAGTTTAGGTCTGGCAGGATTCATTAGGACACAGCTGTACTGATCTGACTGCTAAACATCTACTGAACTACAGCAAAGTTGCATCAGAGCTCTGCAACACAGAAAAATCTTTTTGAAAACAAACAAAGAAAGAAAAAAAATAAATTTGAGTAAATCTGAGTGCTTCAGACACTTGCCTGTAAGTTGACTGCAAGCAACAAAACAATTAGATGCAGTCTCCCAACAGAGTAAGTCTGTGGAACCAAAGGCAACCAGTACAGCATGGGCCAACCAAAGGTGACACACAGCTGGATCTGCTAGTCACTAACAAGGAAGAACTAGCTGGAAATACAAGCTACTAATCAACAGTAGCTCTGGCAGTAGTGGCCATGGAATAGTGAAGTTCAAGATCCTGATAGATGTGAGGAAAGACAGTAGCAGAGTACTCAGGTGGACCTCAGATAAGTAGATTTATTTTTAAGGTTATTCAAGGGACTCTAAGTGGGTTTCCATGGGAGGCAGCTCTGAAGGGCCAAGGATCTCTGGGAAGCTGGCAGGTCTTCAAGCACAGCATCCTCCAAGTGCAAGAATGATCCACCCTGATATTCAGGAAGACAAGTAGGTCCTTCACGAGACTCTCGTGGCTAAGCAGGGAACTTGAGATGAAGCTTCAGTGTGAAAGGGCAGTATACAAAAGGCAGAAGCAGGGACAGGCTATAAAGAATGAATACAGGAATATTTTCTGAGCATGCAGGGACAACACTAGGAAAGCCAAAGCTTACCTAAAGTTGACACCTAGGGGGTATCAAGGGCAACAAGAGCCCTTAGCAGTAAAAGGACAAAGAGGGAAACTGTGGGACCATTGTTACATGGGGTGTGTGACAGCAGGCACTGATGAGGCTGAATTACTCAAGGTCTTCGGTCCTCACAAACAAGATTTCCTGGGCTTCTCTCAAGGATAAGAACTACCAGCAGAACATGAGGATTACTTGAGAGAACTTGACCCACAGAAGACCATAGTACCTGGCAGGGCACATCCATGAGTGGTCAGCAAACTGGCTAAAATCCCGACAGGGCCACCCTTAATCATCTTTGAAAGGTCATGGAAATAAAGAGAGAGCCCAGGTGGCTGGAGAAAGGCAAATGATGCATCTCTCTTCAGAAGAGGCCAAAATAAGAATCCAGAGAACAACCAGCCAGTTAACCTCATGTTGCTCCCTGGGAAAATCAAGAAACAAGTCCTCTTGAAACACATTTCTGGGTACCCTGGGGAGAACGAAGTGATTAGGAGCAGCCTGGGTTGAATAAGAGTAAGCCATGATTGCCTTCTGTGCTGCAACAACTGGATCTGTGGACAAATGGGAGAGCAATGGCTGACATTTACCTCAACTTTAGCAAGGCTTTTGACACTACCTGCTGCAGTATTATTGCATTGAAATCCAAAGTCCCTCCTCTGGGAAGGAAGAGACCCAACATCAAGACAGAGCAGGAATTGACAGGCTGGGAAGCAGCTCTGCTAAGAACCTCGGGGTTGTGATGAGCAGTGAGCTGAACAAGACCCAGCTGTGTGCTTGGCAGCAAGGAAGGCCAACAGCATCCTGGGCTGTACGAAAAGGAGCACATCCAGTAGATTGACATACCTGCTACTCAGTACTCATTAGACAACATCTAGGTATTATGTTCAGTTTTAAACCCTTTGTCCTGGTTTCAGATGGGCTGGAGCTAATTTTCTTCTGAGTAGCTGCTGCGTCTGGGATTTAGTATGGTATTTGGTATGTGAAGAACGTTGATAATACACTGATGTTATTAGTTGTTGCTAAGAGATCAAGGACTTTTTCCAGTTTCCTAGGTTTTGCTAATGTGCAGGTGCAAGAAGCTGGGAGGGTTATAGCCACTACAGTTGGCCCAAATGGGCAAAAGGAAGTATTCCATACCATAGACATCATGCTCAGTATGTAAGTGGGGGTTGGCTGGTGGGCAGCTCGCTTTCTCTGTCTCAGGATCGTTCCAAAATCATTCTCGGTTCCATTCTGTGATCGCAGCTCAGGATAAGCTGTATCGGTCATCAAGTGGTGAGAAATTGTGCTTTGTTCATTTTGTATATTCTATTATCATTATATTTTTATTATTATTATCATTATTTTTAGATATATTATTATTATCTCTTCCTTTGCAGTCCAGGTAAGCTGTCTTTATCTCAACCTATGACTGTTCCTTGCTTTCCGATTCTCTCTCCTGTCCCGCCTGGGAGGTGGCAGGGTGCACAGGGGGCTGCATAGTATTTAGTTGCTGTCTGGGGTTAATCCACAGCACACCTCAATACAGGAAAGACATTGATAACCTAGAGCAAGTTCAGCAGAGAGTCACCAAGATGGTTGGAGGCTGTAACTCTTGCTGTATGAGGAGAGGCTGAGAGATCAGGTCTCGTTCAGCCTGGAGAAGGTACAACTTCAGGGGAAACACAACACCAGCCTGCCAGTACCCACAAGCGGGTTATCAGGAAGATGAAGCTAGGCTCTTCACAGTGGTGTATGGTAGGAGGACAAGAGGCAATTGGCAAAAATTTAAACAAGAGGGTTTCAGACCAGCTATAAGGCAAAACTTTTTCCATCATTTTTACCTGGACTTGTGCAAAGCTTTTGACACTGTCCCACACGACATCCTTCTCTCTAAACTAGAGAGGCATGGGTTTGATGGAAGGGCCACTTGGTGGATAAGGAGTTGGCTGGATGGCCGCACTCAGAGAGTGGTGGTCAACGGCTCGATGTCCAAGTGGAGACCCGTCACGAGTGGCGTCCCTCAGGGGTCCGTGCTGGGCCCAGCCCTGTTCAACATCTTTGTCGGCGACATGGACAGTGGGATAGAGTGCATCCTCAGCAAGTTTGCCGATGACACCAAGCTGTGTGGTGCCGTCGACATGCTGGAAGGGAGGGATGCCATCCAGGAGGGACCTGGACAGGCTGGAGAGGTGGGCCCATGCCAACCTCCTGAAGTTCAACCAGGCCAAGTGCAAGGTCCTGCACATGGGTCATGGCAATCCCAGGCACAAATACAGGCTGGGCGGAGAATGGATGGAGAGCAGCCCTGAGGAGAAGGACTTGGGAATGCTGGTGGATGAGAAGCTCAACATGAGCTGGCAATGCGCCCTTGCGGCCCAGAAGGCCAACCGCATCCTGGGCTGCATCAAGAGGAGCGTGGCCAGCAGGTCGAGGGAGGT
>JAAGAY010005666.1:0-40050 GCA_011801015.1 Ardeotis arabs
TTCTGCTACCAATCGGCTCGGCCTTGGCCAGCAGCAGGTCCGCCCTAGGCCCGGCCGAGTCCACTAAACAAAGGGGAGCAACTTCTAGCAGTTTCCTACAGAAGCTTCCACCTTAGGCCCCCCCCTCACTAAACAAAACCACAACACTGGTCTTGACAGGAGACACTATCTTCTAACTTGCCTACGAGGCACGTATCTGCTTCAGAGGTTATGATGCATCCCAGCCCAACGGCTGAGTCAGAAAAGGCTCAGAGTTGCTTTTGATGGAGTATTATTACTTCAGCTCTCCAGCCAAAGCTGGTGGGTTTAGAATGGAAAACTTGTAACTTTGGAGTGTTTTCCTTGGTATTGTGTATGAGTTATAACCATTTTACAGCATTTATTCTTTTTTTTTCCTTTCACATACTAGAAAAGCAGGTGGCATAGAAAGCAAACAGCAAAAAAACCCCCACGCTCAAGTTCTCACCACCCTCTTGTTCTCTCTAAAGAAATATACAGATTATTTTCCATTCCTCAGAAGTAACTTGACAATAGTGGACCACAGACAGTGCCATTTTCTTTCATCCTTGCAATCACTCCTTAGGGCTGAGATCCCAGCATGTGACACCTCCTTGTGCTATAGAGAACGTACAAGCAAGCTCCTTGTTGTGGCTTGACCCTGGTCACCACACAGTTTCTGTCTCTCCCTCCCCCTCCCCAGCGGGATGGGAGAGAGAAATTGGGAAGAAAGGAAAGCTAGTGGGTTGAGATGAAGACAATTTACTAGAATAGCAAAAGAAAATGACAATAATGACAGAATATAAGGATACTAAAATATAAAAAATGAACAATACGTGATTTCTCAGCACCTGATGTCCCAATGACCAATACAGTCCATCCTGAGCAGCCATCATGGAAACGAAACTGAAGGAGCAAAATGGAGCCAGCAAGGGAGAGGGAACGATGACAGCAAGCAAGAGAAAGAGATGAGATACATTGAGGTTGATGTCCCATGCAGGCAACCCCCCCTTATATACTGAGCATGACATTTATGGCATGGAACACTCTCTCTGGCCAGTTTGGGTCAATTATTCTGGCTGTATCCCTCCCAGCTTCCTGCACCTGCACATCAGCAAGACCTGGAAAGCAGGACAGTGTCCTTGGTCTCATTAGCAACAACTCATATCGTCAGTGTGTTTGTCAACATCCTTCACATCCGAAATCCAAAACACCCTGGCTACTGGGAGGAAAATTAACTCCATCCCTGCTGAAACCAGGACATTCCTCTTTGTCCATCCTTTCATCATTGCTCTTCACCCTTCTCTCCTCTCCTTACACCACCAGCCTGTAAGATGAAGCTCACATGAGCTTGTCTTATTACAGCACTGAGCTTACATCTGTCTCAGTTTGCCAGTGTGCTGATTTCTGCCTGCCAATTCAAGCATCATAGCAGAAAGAGACATAACCTTGTGGACTTTCTCTCTCTTTTTCATAGTGCTATCCAATGCTGTGATAAAAGAACAAAGTAAATAAAAGTCTTCATTTAGGGAATGAGAGAGAGATGAAAATTGGGTGACTGATGCAGGATAATCAGTGTTTCAGCTGCAGATGAAGAGCAGGAGGAACAGGAGAGGTTAAATAAACATAAAGCAGGTTTTTTTGGCTCGATACAAAATGCAAATGTGATGTGTTACTTGAGATATAAAAAAGCCCCACACAAGTGATTCACCTACTAATATCTAGAACCTTTGGAGACTTGTCTGCCCTCTGGTTTCTCACCCTGCCACCCCACGCAGATGTCTCAGACACCCTAGGCCATCTCAGGTGGCACTTAGCAGGTACGTTTAGACAAGTCAGTCAACCAGCTTCTGACATTTAGCTCAGGAGATACCTTTTTTAACCCACCAGTGTCTGAGCCAGCCTCCATGCTCCTCTGATAACCAGTGGGAATATGGTCAATACAGCCCGTGGGGGCACAGGGAGCTGTTGGGGTCACCCAAAGGCAAACACTTGCCTGGATGGATGAGGCCTCCACTGACTACCATGAGGATAGAGCTCTAGCTCCTTGGAGACACCTACGTACTCACACTTCAAATTAAATGTCCTTCTCAGCAAGGTGACTCACGACGGAGAGGTCTGAGTTTGACCTACCTTTGGAGAGAGGCAGGAACCGGGGTGCTTTGTACGCTGCTCTTGCAGCGGGTTTAGGATGTTTCTTTAGGTTGGGACGCAGGTGAGCCACACAGGAAGCTTGCTGCGTTGTCATCCAGCAACAGGACACTTGGGAAGCCACCACCCTTTCAAAAGCCCATATTGAATCCCATGCGGTGAATGTCCCCTGTATCATAGAATCATAACAGCTACATACATTTGGCGTGATCTCTGCAGATGTTAGGGTGAGTCTTTCACATGATTCTGGATACAGATGTTAATCTGGGCCTGGCAAACAAAAGATTCTCGTTTCAATATGGGCACAGATGGGACACCTATAGCATACTCGAGGAGTATACAAACACTGTCACACCAACAGAATTGTCTGTAAACAGTAAAATAACAGAGCTGAGACAGTTTGATTGTTTGGGTTGTTGATTCAGGCAGGAATAACTAATAAATAACACCATTCAAAATGACGCTGATGAGTAACTGACAAGGAAAAGCATGTGATCCTTCCTCGCTGAACCAGGGGGTCTGATGTATTTGGTTTTTAATTGATTTTGACTGCAGAGTCTTTCGGTTTTATGCTGCAGATGGGACTGCTTGCAATCATTTTGCAAGGAGCCTGTCCCATATGAATCATAAATATCTTGTGGCTAGAATCTAATACTATTTCAGAAGATGTGGGAAGGGCTGATTTATTGAAGGAGTCAAATGATGAGTTTTAGGTCTGCAGAAGCTTGAGGCTTTCCCTTCAATCCTCAGGCGCACAGTGAGTTGGAGGGGGTGGCAGATTGGATATGTTTCATTTTACATCTCTGCCTTTATGAGTTCAGCAGAAGAGGGAACAGCATGCGTCCTAGAAGATATATGATGTTAGCAACTCTAATATAACCTTTTTATGCAACTTTTAATCTTCATTGCTTTGCAAGCCACTTCCCAATCCTTGTCAATGCTGACAAAAGCAAAACTGCTTTGAAAATCTGGGTGCACCAAACAGGGGAAAAGTATGAGGATGAGCTGTCAGAAGGTGAAGGGTAGCCTGGAGAACAGCATAAATGTGGAGACACAATGCTAGTCACGGATTTTTATCAGTGAGTAAAATATGCAAAGTGAGTAATAAAATGAGAAAATGAAAATCAGCAAAGCTGAAACAAAACCTTCAAGCAACCTTAATGATTATAGCATTGGATGCTTGTGTCGTTGTTGTGTGCTACTTCTCCCAGGCAATGAACTTTGCAGGCACAGGATGGAGCTCAGGACCAGTGCAAGAACATCACTTTCCTACTCCAACCCCAGGACTGAATATTTTCCGTGCAAACACCTATGCCTTCAAACCATTTTGTCTTTGTAGCATGTACCAATGATAGCAGGCCGTCTACATTGGTCCTACATCAAGTCCTTGTTCTGGTCTCAACAAGCCTTTCCTCAGATCAACCATCTCTCTGGGCAAGTTGTTCACTAAGTCGTCCTGCCCAATAGATTGGTCCTTGTTGCTCCAGCCTGTGAACTGGCTGCTCCTTGGAAATCACTATTTCTCTACATATCCCTCTCTCTGGCACTCAGTCTCTTCACATCCCCGAAGAACATCCTGCTGGCAGGATCATATCCGGTTGGGTTGGAATTCTTCTTACTCCAAATAAAAACTGATGTCTCTGTGATGAGCGTATTCTGGTGACCAACTGGAGGACACATCTCAGGGCTGCTGTAGGCTTGGCAAAGGAAGACTTAGCTGGCTCCATTCTGGAGCTAGGCATGTGAGAAATGAAGAGTACAATGCCAAGCAAAGATCGATAAATAAGCGTGTAGTTTCTGGAAAAATAGAAGTTGAGGATAAAGCGAGTGGATGCTGAATTGGTTGGGATTCAGAGGCTCCTCACAGAACTCAAGGCAGTATTCTCTCCACATGCAGGGCAGAAAAATGCATCCAAGTTTCTCCCAAGGACTCATCCATAACCTCAAGTCAAGTTGAGGCCAAAAGCAGCCACCAAAACACATGGAGATAACTTGTAGGGTAAAGTACTGAAGTGAATTAGGGTTGTGAGGCCTGTAAGTGACACTTTTGGAAGGAAGAGAGTTTTGGAGCAGCTCAATGGAATGGGCAACTGCTAAATGGACACCATCCATTTAGCCAGCCCTTCCAGTTCTCTGAACATCCCCTTGCCTTTGGTGGTCATTTTTACTTTCAAAGTTTCAGAGCACACCAGTGTAATGCAGCCTGGGGAGGATGAGCTCTTAGCAAGCTCCTCATTTTCCGATGGGAGAAGCTGCTATCAGTTCTACAGATGATAACTGACTGCAAAACCCAGGAGAAAATAGCTTGAATGTTTAAAGGGAAAGTGCTAGACCTCCCATTTTCACAAGCCCATCTTTACAAGGTATTCACAGTAGGACTAGAGTCTGTAGACATTTGCAGAAGTAATCTCAGACTCCTCTGCTGATCCACAAACTGTGGAGAAATTGGGACAAATAGAAGGAAGCATCAGGTAAAGATGTTCCTATTGATTTGACATAGGAGTAGTTTTAAAAATTCTTTCTTTTAAAAATAATTTGGTCAATTTTAAAATAAGACAATTACTTTTAAAATTGTGAAATGCTGTTCTTAGTCATCAGTAGCAGCATTTTTGAACAACCTGTTTTCCTTCAGTCAAAATTATTGCTTCATTTAACCCAGTTTTGCAAATAGCTTCAGTTCCTGTGAAATTCCCTTTTGGGAAAGAGACATGAATTTGTTGTCTATTGGAAAAATGTCATGTTGTTCTGGTTCAGTGACTTAAACTGATTTGGCGATGGAGCTGGATATATAAATGGTACCACTTGCACTTACTTAGCCCTGCAAAATAGAAACACTGCCTACAAAAAAAAACCTGAAGAGGCAGGGGGGAAAGCCTACTCACTTAAATGTTGAAAAGCAAATGAAAAATAACATTTTTCATCTTTATATTTTCATATACATCAAATCCAAAATGGCTTCAGGAAAAAGAGCAGCACTGTTCCTCTCACTTGCTGTTTTCCGAAGGTATATGATATTGCTTTCAAAAGCTTGATCTGTGTCTTCAAAGCTCTCAGTGGGTCAGATTTAAATTATCAAAATAGAAAAGAAATCAGTTGGTGGCTGTGATTAATTACTTTGCACCAATGAAGCCATGGAGCTTTCTGCAGCTCATAGAGGACTCTGCACCAGTGGTGGCACTCAGCAGCTGGGCACTGGTGGCCGTTGTGGCTGGTTTTGTTCCTGGGACACAGATATGTCCAGCCAAAGCCTGCTGAGGTCCAGGAGAGCCTTTCTATCCAGTTCAAGGTATATTTGCAAACAACCTGTCAGATGTGTTTTTAAAAAGCATGTATACACTGAAAAATATATGAGCACCTGTAAGGGTATTTACAAAGTCAATTAACTCCAATATGCACTCAACTCCACCAGAAATCAATGGGAATTAAGCACTCAGCCTATACCAGAACATTTTAAAAACCCATTAGGTGCCTGTCTGCATGCTTAGAACCCAATGCACATCTGGCCAATAACATAGAAAAATGTACATTATTTTTGGATGACTGTATTTGTTAGCTAGCCACATCTAACAGGGGATTGTCTTTAGCACAATGTGTACAACTCACACCTCTGATGCGTGCGCTAAATCACAGATGGACAATATTGACCCAGTATTGTATGCTAGGTTTTAGATGTGGATTGCACTGTACAGCTCTCAGATTATTATGGCTTTTCTGTATTTTGGTATTGCATATTAAAAAAAGAGCTCACCGTGTTAGTTGCTAGATGCTATATGAACAGCCCTGGAGAGAAGTCTGTACCCCAAAGGGCTTCCAGTCTAAGTGCTCAAGCTAAGCAAATGCAGGAAGAAGCTAATACAAGCAGATATGGGAATAAACCTCCTTGAAGTGACATGAGAAATCTCCAGGAGAGATGCTAAGAGTGTGTAGGAATCCTATGCCCAATTCAGTACTTGATTTGGTTGCAGAATGTTTCTTGGTCTGTGAGTCACTCTTTAGCCATAAGACATCTTCTTAAGTAAACAGAAGGATCAAAAAACCATAAGTGCTCATATACTTACATGCAAGCAAGTTGAGGGATAATAAAAGCCATCACTAGATATTCAGTGTGAACTCTAACTTTCACTTGAGTGTTGTTATTGTGTAAAAACAGCATAGGATGACTAGATTTATGTTTGGGGCTTCCCCCCCCCCCCAAAAAAAAAAAGGTTATGTAATCCTTTTGTTAAAGAAAGGTTGCTCTAGACTTGATGACTTAACTTATCTGAAATATCCGCATACATTTACAGAATTGAGGCTAATTCCCATCTGGTTGCTGGGCAAGGAGACTTGCAGGGATCCCTGGGAGGTGTAAAACCATGGCAATCACCAGATCTCACAAACAAGCAGTTGGGCTGACCTTGCAGCCTGCATTGCTTTGGTTGCATACTGCTCCTGAGTCAGCTTAGATGTTGCCTCATCCTTGCACTAGGAAGAAGCACTCTCTCTCAGACAGAGGTGATCAGTTAACATGTCAGGACTCACCGGTTGACATGGCAGCTGATCAGTTAGCCTCTGGCTGAACCGCTGAGCTGTAAGTCAGCTATCAGTAAACATCCCCAAGGTCAAAATGAGTCAACTACTAAGTCACAGACAAGCCAGCTGAAGGACAATCAGAATTTCTACTGTGTAAATACGCTTTCAAGCTGGATGTGGCTGGCTGGGATTGGGATGACCCAGGTTAACCGCTATTCCCTACTCAGCCTGGACGGGGCAGCTCATTAGCCACCGTGCCAATAATCAACACAATACTGCAGGGCTCTGAGGAAAGCATCTCTGCAGGGTTCTGATGCTGTGTCTTATGACCTTGCCAGCAGCTGTACAATTTGTCATTTTTCCCCCTCAGAAGACTGACTTACTCATTTGACATATGCCAGTATCCAAAGTGCAATTAATTGGTTCAGCCTTTGACATGACCCCTCGCAGTCTGGGAGTGGAGAGGAAAGATGTGTCAGAAGGGTCAGAGGGTTCATTTCACTGCCTTTGGGAGCTGCTGAGCACAGAAAGCCTTCATGGAAGCTGGCCTGCTTGTTAGCATTTGGGAAACTCATTAAGGTTTCATGAATCATTTTTTAAACCTTCGGCTTCTCATAGCTTAAGGTCACTCTGGCACTGCTCTACGGTAATTATACTAATCAGAAATATTTTCTTTCTACTACACTAATTAGTAAGTTGAGAAACTTAAGAAACCAATGTAGAACCTGACAGAACTATCCAGCTGATGCATGTTTTTGTTTTAAATACATATTTTGCCATGACTCCACAATTTATAGATACGGTCTTTTTTTTTTTTTCCAAAAGTTTCTCCTGAGAATGCTTGTTATCTTCCAGCTCTATGACACTAAATGAGAAGAGGAATAAAGTGAACCAGACTATAAAAAAAATTGAAGGATTTACATGAAACTTTCACACTCATGAACCTATAATACCCTTTCCACCCAGGGAAATACTATTTTCTGGGTGGGGAACTCAGAGGACCGCAATCCCCAAAATGCTTTGTTTCTCTCCATGAATTAAAAAGAGTGGTGGCTGTTTGCAGAAGTAGGTATCTACACTGCAGATAGAGCTAGACTGACCAAAGACCAGGGTGGTCAGAAGCTGACTACAACCCTTCTCCCAGCCTCCTGTTCCACACTGTCCTGAGCGACTCAGCCCCAGAAGCAAAACACATTTTCATCCCAAGACCCATTCACTTGCCCACATCATCTTACATTGTATTGGTAATGTGCTCTAGCCAAGGTCATGACCACAGCTGGAAGACATAGCTACATACCATGGGTTCAGGGCTGTGCTATTCCCGCCATGCAAACTCCTCTTTCCTTCAGGCTGTCATGAACATACCCATCTTTGGGTACACTGCAGCCAAATGGTCAGTGTTGGGGACAGCAAAGTTGTCTTAACACTCTATAAAGAAATCTTTCTGCAAGTCAAGAGGCAGCCAGGAAAACAGCACCATTAGCCTCAGCCCAAATCAAATGATGATCCGTCCCCAAACCAGCCTGCTGCAAGACTTATCTGTGAAATGGGCAACACTCAGAAAATCACCCAAGGCATCACCCTGTCAGTCAGTGCCAAGATGTTCATAGCGGAAAAGGGGTTAAAAGGGACTTGCTTCCAGCCCCTCCAGGCCTGGCTGAAAAGCAGATCTTCTAGAGAGATGTGGGAGCCTCAGTGAGTTGAGTATCTGTTCAGGTGTGAGGCTTTAAAAGCATGTCCAAAATTTTCTTATACTTACTCACGTCAGGATGCTGCATTGAAGACTGTTAGCAAGAAGCGACCTTACTCAGAGAAGGCTTGGCATAGGAGTCCCTTGAGCTTTTCCCCACTCCGGGAAGAGTTCTCCAGGGGACATTGCCTATTGACTGTGTTCATCCTTGTGACCCTCACCTCAAGTCAAACCTCCACCTGACCACAGAGTCAGGTTCCCTTTTTCTCCTACCGGTCCTTAAGCCATACTGACCTCTATATCCTGGAGAGACATTTTCCCTTCTTCCAGCATACAGCTGGTCTTGGTCTCATGTCTCTCTCTTTTCCTCATACTGCTGCCAAGTTTTCCAGGTGACTGTTAAGAATAGCAAATCTTCATTTTGTTCTTTCCTTGTGATGTGACATTTTAGCCTTAGAAACTGTACTACTGTGGCCCGATGGCCAGTACTGTCCACATGTGCTCCATTGGACTGGTTTTACTAATGCTTAATGACCCTCTGCCCCAGATGTATGGGATTTTTACTGGTATCTCCTGGGCGTTGAAGCTCAGTCTGGAAGGAAAAGATGACAGAGAAAGCTATGAAGCCATGTATTTAAAAAAGGAATTTGCCATCTGAGACAAGTCTCCATAGTGATTCCTCTGTATCAAACACAATCCTTCACTGCAGTTCCTTGGATGTCAGCTTAAGTATCACTGCCTCCCCCAGGGAATACTCAGGAGGACACAATGCATTGTCTTCACTGCAAGTTGGACTGGTGATTTATTGCAAAGGAGAAGAGTGAAAAGATGTAAATAGTGTTATACGGAAGCAACTAGTCCAGATCCAAAGTAAGCTTACACTTGCTCTCAGATGCCAGTTGGCACATGCATTATCTGCAACACTCAACACTGAAAATGTTCTCCTGGAAGAGACCTTATGAATTCTGTTCAAGCACTTATGTATTCATGGATGTTCAATTCCATAATGATTCACTGAAAAAAAGGAAGTCTTTTCTTCTGTCGTAGTTTAGTCCCACTTTAGACCAAGCTACACAGTCTCTCACCAACTCCCCCCACCCTCCAGTAGGACAGGGAGAGGAACAGGTAAAGAAAAGAAGGCAAAACTTATGGGTTGAGATTTAAAAAAAAAAAAAAATTGAGAGAACAACAGAAGAAAACAAAGCAGAGATAAAAAACAAACAGACAAAAAAAAAAACCCACCAGTAACAGAAAATACTTAAACATGTAATTTACAGTACCTTAGCTCATGGTGAATCCTGATGCCCAGCTCCCTCACAAGTAGCAGGAACTCCTCTCAGCACCCTCCTCACTTATATACTGAGCAGATGTCACATGGGATGGAATGGCTCTTTGGCCAATTTGGGTGAACTATCCCAGCTGTTGGCTAATTAGTAACCTATCCCAGCTGTGTCCCCCAGCCACAGGAACCACCAGCTCCAGTTCCTCTCCCAGCTCAGGTGAAAATTGACTCTATCCTAGCTGGAACCGACATCTTCGTACACAATATGCTATAAATCAGAAGTAACTTGACGAGTTTGCTTCACGTGCACAGGCACACACTCACACATACACACTCACACATACACACTTGCAATCGAACACGTACATACACATGTATGCACTGGTACATCACCACACACACACACAGGTTGTCGGTTCGTCATATCCGCAACCATTTTCCCGGCATATCTGAGACTTTTCCTGCTGATCCACAGCCACATCTGAAACATCTCAGATCTGTGCTGTGAACGATTATTTTGTTGAAAGAGACATGGGGTTTTAAAAGGCATCCTAGTGTAAAGGAGACAGTTTTGCCTGAAGAGCTGTGACTTTATTCATCTTTGCACCTTTGCCAGAAGACAGCAAAGGAAGAAGTTTCTTTTGAAGAAAGGAGGCATCAGCATATTTCCAAGACACCTGAGGTGTGCTTGAAAAAAAACACAGCGGCCAAAATACTCATGTTGGTTCTTTTGTAGTGTTACTGGAATGACTGACTATATTACTACCAGAATGAAAGGATAATTCAGGCTGTAACGGATCTCAGGAGATCTCTAGTCCAACCCCATGCTCACAGCAGGATCAGCTATGATCACAGATTGAGTCGCTCAGGGCTTTATCCAGTTGGGTCCTGAAAAATCTCAGGAGACAGAGATTGCACATCCTCATCCCCCTGTTTCCTTATATCCAACGTGACCCTTTCTTGTTTCAACTTATGTCTGTTGTCTCTTGTCCTCCTGCCATGCACCACTGTGAAAGGCTTGGGTCTGTCATCTGGGTAACCTCCTTGTAGTTACTGGTGGGTTGTTATTAGGTTCTCCCAAAGCCTCCTCTTCCCCATGCTGAACCAGCTCCTCCAGCCTCTCTGCATATGGCAAATGCTCCGGAGCTGAGCATCTTGGTGGCCTGTGGCTGAACTTGCTCTAGTTCATCAATGTCGTCTTGTACTGTGGGAGCCCAAACTCTGGTCTGAGTGCAAAGCAGAGAATCATAGAATAGAATCATAGAATCATAGAATCATAGAATCATAGAATCATAGAATCATAGAATAGTTTGGGTTGGAAGGACCTTTAATGGCCAACTAGTCCAACCCCCTGCAAGGAGCAGGAACATCTCCATCCAGATCAGGTTGCTCAGAGCCTCGTCCAGCCTGGCCTTGAATGTTTCCAGGGATGGGGCATCCACCACCTCTCTGGGTAACCTGTTCCAATGTTCCACCACCCTCAGCGTAAAACATCACTTCCCTTAAAACAACCCAGGCTGCTGTTAGCTGTATTTGCTGCCAGGACACATGGCTGATTTGGATTCACCTCATCATCTACCAAAATGCCTTGGTGCTTTTCCACAGGGTTGCTCCTCAGCCAGTTGGCCCTCAGCTTCTGGAGAGGGCACACGCAGCTAAGGGACTCCCCTTTGCTGTCCAGGACATCTGTGAATCATCCCACAGCTCTGCTCACAGGTATCCCAATTAATCAGCCAATCATTAAGTTGCTTATAAAAGACTACATGAAAATCATTTACAGTCCACCTGGACCTTGGAAATGGGCAGTGCCATTGGAGGCCAAACAACACTGGGGGACATGGCTAGTGTGGAAGGCAGGGAGGGGACAATGCTCCCAGAGACACGACTCCAGTTTGTGAAGGTGTAGCTCAAAATGAAATAAGAAGCTGGGTTTTGACTGGCAAATTTGTCATCAGAGATGTGAGCTCCTCCCTGTAAAAACCCAAGAACCTTGGCCCAGAAGTGAGCCTAGTGCAGGGCTTCCTCATGCGCTCCTGTTCCCTCCTGTGCAGCCAGGGTTTTGTCTCTGAGCTGGGATGATCCCTGCAGGGTGCTTTAGGTGTCCAGGCAGCCACAGGTTTACTTGCATGTGCCAATGCAAATTTGGAAACACTTGTCCTCTTGAGACGAGTGTGTGTAGCTCACCTCCAGCTCAGCCAGCATTTTTATCAAATGGTGTGCAGGGAAAAGGGAAGCTCTTACTTATCTGGTTTGCTCCCGGTATTTTTCTCCTGGGATGATTTCCAAGCAGTTTAATTCAAATGAATTCATTTCTGAGAAGCTTCATGTCTTGATCTTATGCCATACTTTGTGAAGGCATCAGCAGCTATCTTTGCTGATGTTTCGAGGATGGTGAGCATTTTGTCATCTCAGCTTAGATGTGCCAAATGTTCTTGATGACAGAAGTCAACTCTCCACCAGCAGAACTACACAGTACAGCAGAGACAATAATATCACCATTGCTATCAGTCAAGAGAACTGAGGACTTCTCCTTCCAAACTCCTACGGGTGAGAACTTGCAAAGCTGAAAATGTTATTTTTATCTTCTTCAAATTGTTTGCACTAATAAAATAAAGAGTATCGTATTTTTGCTCTTGAACCATGCCTAGTAGCAGAGAAAGCAGAGAGCCCCTCGTAGTCTCATCTCTTTAGGCAGTGCAAATCTTACTGGCTTCAGTGCACTTTGCATCAAAGCTTGAAGAAAAAATCACCAGTGTCCCTCCTAGCTTCCTTGGCTTACTAGGTCTCCCTACACTATGTCTGGAGCAAACAGAGGCTAATTTGCAGGATCTTGGATCAGCTGACTTGACCCTGTCCACTTTTTCGATTTCTCCCTAGGGGAAGATCAGAGAAGAAGTTGAGTAAGTGTACAAGACATGCATAAGTGTCCATTTCCATCTGAAAGAGCTTAGAGAAGGTGGGACATCTGAACAGGCCATACAGCTGCTTTTCTGGACTGATAGCTAGAAGACAGCTGGGATTCCTGGAGCATCTGAAATGACACTACAAGCCTGTATTTAGACAACTGAATCGAGCCCTCAGCAAGGCCACGAGCTCCTCCTGAAGCAGATGCCTCCTGAAGGCCAGCTAAGAAGCTCTGCAGACTTCACTGCACAATTTGCTTCGGTACGCCCCAAATGTAGTGGGAGATCAGATGCCTGACTTACAAAGACAGAGACCAAATTTAGGTGTCTTCGTCTATTTATTGATCTTAAATGTTTAGCGAATATTTATTGTGAGTGAAAACAGGGCATCTCAGAAATAGCCCTGGAACACTGGTACAAGGTCGGTGCCCTGGCATTGATACATTTCAGTGATTTACTGTGAGGTCAATGACTCTAAGTTTTAAAGAACCTTGTGAAAGCAAACCCTGCAGTTGAGTGTCTATTGCCAGAGGCATTAGTTCACTTCTTCAGGTCTCAAATTTATTTTCTACTCAGACCTGCCAGACACCTGAACAACAAAGATTTGAGGTCAAGTGTATGGATTACACCACAGTCCTTCAAAGTCTGGTTGTCCAATTCACAGCGTTCAGATAAGACTGACTTCTTTCTGTAGCCACACCATGGGACTAGAAAGATGCATGGCTAACAGCATCTAGATCAGGGTTGGACAGATCTGGCAGTTCTTCAATTCCAGTTCTGGTATTTGGACTCCTTGTGAAGTGCACAAAAAGAACTTTTTACCACCTCTTTACTGCTTACTAGCTACAGTATCCATGTCACTGGTGTGGGATTCAGGTTACCAGATTCTGCACTGTGGCTGTCTCTACATAAGCTGGTAACTCAGGTGGCCTTCATGGGCAAGTGACAAAACAGGTGTTGAGTGCAATACCCCCGCGCTATCATAGGCATCTTCTTTCGGATCAGATGATTCATACCTTGGACTCCTTTGACTGTACTGAGCAGCTCTCCAACAATCACAGAAAAAAATAGCTCTAGCTGAGACTTGCGAAAAGGTAAAGTCAATTGAGTCCCACCAGAATGGTATCTGGAAGAAGAGTATCCTGTGCCTAGATTGTATTTTTGCTCCACATACAGGACAAGTCTTCCCTTCACTGCCTCTGAGACTCCAGTTGTGGCTGAGAACTATATGGTGCTACGTGTCACAGAGACACACGACTAAGACAACCCCTTCGCTACAGTACTAGCGAAGCCTCATCTGACAAAGGGTTGGCTTCCCAGTGCAAAGATAATAGCCAGTCACTCTGGCTTAGTGCTCCAAGGGCAGATGCAGCTGTGCCCACCAAGTTGTGCTCTGTGTCTATTAAGAAAAAGAAAATACCCCACTATTGGGGAAAGAAACCAGTCCAGTGAAAGCATTGCTGTGTAGCTGCATTGCACTTGTACTTCAAAGGTGGGTGCATGTCCACAGCAGTGAGGAAAACTCAGGATGAATCCTAGCTCTTCAGTCCCAAAATGTGAGGGGCAGGTTGGTTTCACAGCTAACATGGGCTGTACTGAGTCAGAGTTATGGTACTGAGTAGGATCTTATTGCACCTAATAAAGCCAAATAAAGGCTACAGGCTGACAGGTGAACTTAAAGAAGCAATAAGATGATATTGATCAGTTGACAGATTGGGGGAAAGAGAAACAACCTTCAAAGCACTATTTCCATGGAGACTACCTTCCACTCCGTGTTTCTATGGCAGCTTTCATCAGGAGATCTTGACTGCCCTATGGTCTGCCTGGTCCTTGAGGTGGAGGAGAGGAAGGGAAAGTTAGGAATTGCCTGTTTATTGGGAACAGAGAGGGCAAAGGTGAGCCTGACACCAATTCTACTGACACCAGTAAGAGTCCTTCCAGAGATGTGAAATGTATGCCTAGAAAATAGACTGACTGTGACCACCATGTGAATGCAGAGAGCCCACAAATCATGTGCCTTAGCTTGTGGCTCCAGAGGAATCAGAACATGAGCTCCAGGACACAGATATTCCACCTCTTGTTGCCAACCAGGAGGGTTTGGTCCTCACTGAAAGGTTAGGCAGCCTACAAACTAGTCATAGGTTGTCTACAGGGCAGCCACGTGCAGAACAGCTACAGCGCACTGCATATAATGTGCAAAACTTTGGATTGAGCATCATGTATCCAATATCAGACAGGAAACCCTCAGCTGATGTAAAAGATATTCCTTCCACTAGCTGCCACAAAGCAGTCAGCCCCTAGGACTTTGCCTGATATAATCGAGACCCTTTATGACCCCCCAGATACGCTGTGTTCAGTTATACACCTGTCTGTCTCCATCGTTCTGCCCTGCTCTGCACTCTCTGAGAAAACAAAAAAAGGCCACCCTCAAAATAATTTTTTATTGCTCTTCCAGGGATGGGCTGAAATCTTGCTCTTACAAGCTCATGGTGGAAATTCAAGCTTGATTTTCATTGCAGTGCTCTAGAGAAAATGGGACGTGGCTGTCAGTACCTTGGCCATGACAGACTACAGAAAGCCTCCATGGCAAAAGAAGTATGTGTCAGCATGTGATCACTCCAATATAA
Organism: Ardeotis arabs; assembly: GCA_011801015.1. NCBI lineage: Eukaryota > Metazoa > Chordata > Aves > Otidiformes > Otididae > Ardeotis > Ardeotis arabs. Next base: position 15,163 of record JAAGAY010005666.1, read on the forward strand.
GAATGATGGGGAGAAACTCTTTAGCAAGTCCAGGGGTAATGGTTTTAAAATACAAGGAGGTAGATTCAGACTTGATATAAGGAAATAATTTTTTACAATGAGTAAATGCTGTATGTCCACCAAGATGGCTTGAAACAGGGTCTGAAGGACTGAAAATCTCTGCTTTGGATATATAATAATTGGAAAATGGATTTTATTTTTTTTTGTGACAATACACTCCTGGTAGCAGCAATAACCTGCAATTTCTGACATTGTCTGCTGCATTGCAAATACCTTTTTCATCCCAGACTGGCCTAGAGACAGAGCAAACACAGAGGTACTCAATCCAGTTATTTCTAACCTGTAGATACATCCGTTCCTTCAAACACAAAACGCCAGGAGGCTGTGCATGGCTACTGTGATGTGTGCAACGAATAAAAGCACTGACACCTTCCTCTCTCATCAGACCCTTTTGTCTCCCAGCTACCACGAAGATGGTTGGCATCACTTTGCAGAACTCAGGGCACTGACAGCAGTGAGTGGCACAGGCAGGCACATTTCCAGTCTTATTTGTATCTCTGTTGCACTGGGATCTATCATGCTAGTTGGCACGCTGCGTGGAAAGCCATGTGAAGATCCTTCCCTGCTCCTCCTCTTTGGCAGGGATGATAGGTCTAACTAGACAGAATCTCAAACCTCCCTTCTTCCTCCTCCCTCAGTTATCTCATTGAGGCACATGAATTCAAATGGCAGTTAGGAGGGGGAAAAGTTACAAAATTTTCATTTGTTAATTTAAATTTGTGCATTGTCAATCAGCTCAAAGTTGAATATGATCAAGCTGTTAGGACAGGATGCTTCCAAAAGCAGGGGACTAACAGTAGTGTCTTCCAAGATATTTTTCAGTCCTATGTAGTCCTGAAAATTAGAGAGAGATCTATTTAAATATGGAGATTTAAATCCAGCTTGTGCTGAAAAGTCCTTTAAAACATGTGAAGAAAATTCAGAATAAGCATGCTAAAGTGGAAAGAGCAAATTACTCCCGCATTGGGGTGATGGAAAATGGAATACACAACTTGCTTTTTTCTTTTTGCTGTCGCAAAGAAGTCCAATGTAGGGATTGGGAATGCAGAGGGACAGGGATCCAGTGTGACACCATGAGCTGAGAAGGGAGACAATTCACCTTGTATTTAAACGTCATCTTGCTTGGATTATATTGTAGGGTTGTTCTTATTGGCTCATTATCAAACAGGATTTCTTTCCTTGATCGTAGATACAAAAACACTCTCAGGAAAGGTATCCTCTTCCTTTCCAGAGTAAAGAAAATGATGCCTGGTTTTATTGAAACCAACCCAGAGTAGTGTTTATTATTGAAAATATACAGTATTTTTGAACATCACATAAAAAGCCTAGTAGATACATCTGCTCTAGTTCAAAATGCTGAATAGGTAACCTTTGTGCAACAGGTAGCACTATCCTCATAATGCACACATCCTCTTAGCATTATTATTTTTACAGTGCTTCCCTTTTGTATTTTTTAAACCCAGAAAAACACATTCTGTCATCCTGTCCCACCCCAACCCTCTTAGCTGAAAAAACCCAAAGACTTTCCAGAGGCTACTTACATTGTGTCAAAAGCACGGGGCTAAGAGGAGTAAGGATTATTTATACAAATATCTAAAGATATTGCTGTCCTTTTCAGAATTTTGTGTATGAACAGGGCATAGTTCTTGCAAAGGAAAATGCTCTGTGTTAAACAGTCCAGTGATGCCCTGGCCAACTCCCAGTCTTTCAACGGGAGAAATGGGGAAGGTAGATAAATTCACATTCCTCACGCCACCTTTCAGATGCCCTTTTTCTTGCTGCCACGTGTTCTCAACTGACAGTTCTGCAGAGAAGAAATTTTTACAAAGAACCAAGAAAGAGATGGGCTATCTATACACCGAACTGTTAAAATCATTGGGAATCAATATACAGGGTGAGATGGGCAGTACGTTAAAAATAGTCTTTGTTCACCACAACAAGGAAGAGAAAAACAGAAAAAAGGAGAAAAAATTTAATTGTTCCTGCCAGTGTGCTGTTTAGACTTTGCATTGTCAACTTCCACAAAGTGCAACCAGTGTTGAAACTCCTCCTTCTTTGAATCTGTTTCACCACCACCTCCTCCAAGAAGCTTTCTCCCGGTTGCCTTAAAGCAGCGTCACGAATATGGGAGATGAGAGAGTCCACAAAAATATGACGGGCACCTCATTGCGAAAGACAGCAGTGCAGAATAAAGGAAGAAAGGGGCTTGGGGAGAGTGAAGAAGAACCCTGAAGGCCACCCGGTGGTGCGTTTATGTATGGGGCATATCACACAGCTGCAGTCTTGATGCTATGGAAGCTGATTCGTGTTGGAGACGTGGGGATGGACATGGCACGTGCCACACGCACTCGGAGGGAGTGATGGTCTTGCCAGCGGTGCCATCTTTTCCGGGCAGCAGAACGGACCTGGTGAAAAAAAAAGGAAAGAACGTGAATGCTTAGAATCTCATCTGTCCTCTGTAAAGGGACGCTAGACAGTTCTGAGACAAATGATGATATGTGCCAAGCCAGGCTCGATTCAGCTGCCTTAACATGGGCATCTAGTTCACTTGATATTCTCCTGGGTACTGCACGCTGGGAAAAGCATGGGTTTCACATATCTTGTGTCTCATATCTGATGTCTTAAATACACCAGAGCATTTCAAATGGCAATAAATGCCATTTAATCAAGCTCTCAAGATGGAAGCATCTGATGGAGGTCTTACAGAGACCTATCAGAGGGCCTGTAGTTGCCCCTGCTTCCCTTATACATGAAGGGGAATCACAGATCATCTAACTAAACTTTGGTGTCTGCAACACAGACACATCTGGCCTAATCCTTGTGACCATCTCGTATAGGCAGCGGAGAGCTACTCCACAGTCAACAGAAGGTCATCCTCAAGCAGATGCCTCAGGCCAGATCAATCTTGCGATTCAGGTGTATATATTGTTGCATGAACCAAAGACAGAGCCCAGGAGCTCTAGCTCAAATATAATCTATGTAAGCAAGAGAAAGACAGGTGATAAGAACCTGATAGGAACCCCAGCCTCAAACACAACGGGAGGGAAAGCTTGAGATACCCCTAACATACACTGTAATCAATTCCTGCCAAATCATTGGCATAGAAGACTCTAAGTCAGAAGCTTAAAGGAAACATTTAGACAAATTTATGAATATTTTCATTGATTTCTGCTTACTGTAGAGACGAGAGCAACTCAGATCCCCAACCTAGGCAGCTAAGTAAGCCTACAAAATCAGGTGAGATGAATCTGGGCCCGGTTTCTTGGACCGTCAACAGGTAATTGTACTTATGACACTCTGAAAGAATGTTGACATTCTGCTGCTAACTTGAAATCCAGTCAACTTTTAAAAAAAGAGCATTTTTACATAAAACCTCTATATCAAGCCAAGGCCTCCTTTGTCAAAACCACATTTGTTTAGAAGGTGGGGTTATAAATAATATAATGTAGACATTACACCTCAGCTACTGATCCATAGTTCTCTTCCTGACCAAGCGAGAACCAGTCAGTATGGTCAAAGGGTATGATTCATCTCCTCCCAAAGCTCGTGTCCAAAGTAGGCCAGATACTGTGGTCAGATAAAAAATACCGATTCCCTTTCATTAGTTATAAAGTGAGTCTAGACAATTAGCTCTGCCTTAGATGTCTGGATTATAAATTTAGCTAAATTTAGACAATATTGATATCTTACCCTGAATGTTTTTCAGTCTTCAATGTACTTATCTTCACTGTATCCCTCAAAAGTAGAGGAGTGCTCTTATCCCCATTTTACCACCGCCAGGCTAAAGCTCGGGTATTAATAGCAGTGATGTTGTTGTAGAGTAGACCTCAACATGGATCAGCTACCATGGCAACTGTACAAGGCCTGGGATGAGCTTGCACAGCCTGTGTGAAACCCATGCTGACACAGCTTCTCAGCTATCAGCACCTGAGGCAGATTAAAGCCATTCTGGGTGTATCTGTAATCACCCCTGAGATTGCAGGGAAGATGGTGTTGAAACCCATTGTCCAAAGGTGCACAGCCACTGCTTTTCTCCATTTTTTTTTTAAACTTGGGGTCTGTCTTCAGGTGCAGTGTGAAGTCTACTGAAAACGTGAGGAACGCATACTCCCCAACCCCACCTCAGACCACCTCCAACATGCTGTGCTCAAATAAGCTGATGAGCTCTAGTAGCAGAGGTATTTCCCACTCAAGCCACACACTGTCAGTCCTATATGAATAGGAATGATGGCCTGATCATTAAAACATACAACAGTTCAGAAGGACATGGGAAGGAGGGATCTGCACTCCTCTCAGATGGTTTCAATCCTCCCATTTCTTGGTGGGCATTCAGGGGCTTAGACAGACCCATAGTCTATAGTGCTGCTACTTAGAAAATCTGCACTGTTGTGGTCCGGAACCTAACAATTCCTTCTCATCACCAGCTTTGTCCATGAAATACACCTCATTTGTGAGTATCAGCTCGGAAAACAGTTTCACAATCAGCCTCTTTGGTGCCTTGTCAGGGGAATCCTGAAGCCAAAAATCTGTCTTTTCTATCAGAGCCCTTCCAGAAGGCACAGATTCGGCAAAATGGACCTGAGGATCTCCACACTGAGGACTGCCACACTGGGTTTCTTCCTTTTTATTTTGAATCAATGATTTGTTTCAATATAAAATAATAGGTTTTACACTTAATAGGTGGGACAGACCCTAGAAGAATAAAGGCTATGAGGGGATAGGACTGCTTGCATGGCAAAGTGGAAGAGTGAACATCCAATGAAAAAACAATTAAAGTTAAAAGACAGCACTGCCAGGAAAAGCATGATCATCATGAAAGAATGAGTTAAATGAGATAGTTATATGGGATAGTCAGGGTCAGGATGGGCTGACTCAGCTGTGTGCTACTTCAGTAGAAGCCAGCCTGGACTGTTGACTGTCACTGTCTCGTCAGATGGACCTCATGGGTTCACTGAACCCTTCTGTTAAAGCATGAGAAAGAGCGGAAAGAAGATGTGTCATAGTGCTGCACTTTCCTGGATGCCCATTGTTTGCAAACTTATCATGGTTCTACCTGGAGTGGCCAAGGGATCCTTATTTTTGAATATGGATTTAAGGGTGCATATAATACACACCCAAAGGCAAATACCTGTGCCAGAGTACACACAGGGGGGGATGCATCTCATCTGAAAGCTTGATCAATTATTTATGCTTTCAATATAGATAATGGAGAAAGTGAGACGATCCTCCTAAGGTGACTTAGATATGTGGAATGAATAAGTCCTTGCTCCATCTTTCTCCTCAGATTACAAAACCAGCTTAGCTAAATGTTAGGCACCAAAGGCAAATGGTGTAAGTAACATGTAAAGTGTCATGGGAAAACGGTCCCATGAAGAACATGAGGGATGTTGCCTCTCAAATGCTCATTTCTCCCCAGATGTCACCAAATGCTGAGATATTGTATGAAAAAATTCACCTAAGTCCTCAAAGAGGTGAATTTCCTTCTTTCTGGTGCAAAAGCAGACAATAAATCTCTGTGTACAGCACAGTCTTGCTAAAGTTGTTAACAGCAGACCGGCAATCCTGGGAATTCAAGTATCCCAGGTACTCCTACAGCATTTCCTTGGGTCATGAAAAGGGGGAGTCACCTGGTGGGTTTTTTGTGTTTCTGAGCAACTTGTGTGAACAGATACTTACTCAGCCAGTGAAGCCAGATTAGATTTATCATTTGTGCTTCAAACCAACCAAGTCAAAAAGAGACACCTGGAGATAAAGACGTGAGTCTGAGCAAGCAGTTGTCCGAATGGCTTTCATGATATTCTTTGCTTACAAGCTTTCAGGCAGGATAAAAAGTAGTAACAAAAGTGCTGTCTTCTTGTACAGCTGGAGCCATTCCTAATGGGCTGGGCACATGGAAATAGACTCTGCACTTACAGGGGTGAGTGCAAAGCATTTCTTAATGACAGAATAATTCACTGCAATTAGGATGTGACCAGAGCGCAAGCAGAAAAGGTTAAGTTCAAATTTATCTCTTACAACTGAAGTCAAAAACAAACGCTAGCTTAACTTCAGGTCAGGAAAGAAAAAAGAAAACCAGCTGTGACTGCTATAATAACATGTTAAAAAAGACACCAAAAAAGCTATTACACAGTGAAAGAGTAATAGAAAAAGATAAAGCAAAATAGCAACTTCAAACCTGGTTGTTAATCTCCAGGAGAGCAACTATCAGTGAAGCATTTGTAGAGTCAGTACCATGTCCTAGAGTCAAGATTAGCACATCTACGACCTGAAATTAGCAGCACTTGCCTGTAATAGCCCAAAGATGCTATCATCAGTGGCTAGAGCTTAACAAGGAGTGCCCAGAATACAATTATCAGCTTCACCTCTACCTAACTTTAGTTGCTTGAGATGACAGTTTATCCACGCTTCTGAGCTGAGCGCTCAGTTCTCTGTGTTGACCCTTAGTCAGTCTTTTTCTTGCAGTTACTGTCTCAGAATTATCCTTTTCAGTTCTTTGCACGTTGCGTAGTGTGAATAATCACAGCTTCTCAACATGTGATTTACCAACATATTTATGCCTATAGAGTGTGGGCACCGCTCTCAGCAACATTACTTTAGAACAGTCAAGAGAAAGAATTGAGGTGATGGGATGGAGAGAAGTCAGTGGGTGATAGTTTTTATTTCCTGAATGAATCACCTAACTGAGGAGATCTCAAACTTTCAGATCCCATCTGAAAATCACTAAAAACCACATCTGTTCATAAAAATTGTTAAAAATCTCTCCTCAGAAAAACAAACAAAAGCATGAGAAAGAGGGAGAGACGGATGAAAACATGCAAAGAAGGTTTGCTTTTGATAATATCGATGTCAACTTTGTATTGCTATTACTTGTGCTAGACAGTGGCTGCTGGCTAATTTCTTGCATCCATCAATCAGAAAGGAGCTGAAAAAAGAGCCTTTAAAGATATTAAAAATCAGTTTTTGGAAGAAATGTCATGTCTTATTAGGAGAAAGGAAGAAAGCTTGATCCATTTACACAGTGCTTAGAACAAAGGGGACCACTCACTTGGCGCTTCTTGATGTGATGCTAAAATATAACAGTAGTAATGTAGGTAAAAAGGAAGGGTCTGATAATGAGAGTAGGATTAAATGAGCTGCCATGGTAATGGAAGTTGGAAGTAAGACTACTGGAATACCACCATACTCCATCCTCAGAGAACATCTCACACATGTAAGCGTTAACAAGCCAGAAGGACAAGAGGTCCTCTCTGACTACAGAACAATCATGGTGTTCAGTAGTCTGTGACTACATAACCCTAATCAAGTTCTCGCTTGGCTCCCATGCAACTTTTTACGCCCAGAAAATCTGATCCAAAGACAAATGAAATAAATTAAAAATTTTATGTAGGTCTCAATGGCCTTTGAAACAGATCAGTTTTTGCTCTACGAAAACAGGTTTCAGTGATGAATTAATCAAGTTCTACCTACACTTAAGCACCTTTGTGCCATGTTGCAGATCCTTGTGCTGCAGTTGGAGGTAACTGGAGAATAACTTTAGACTTTAAATATCTGTGGTTATAAATGGAGATGCAAATTATGGAAAAGTTGATGAAGATTTATTCAACCTTATTGTAAACTACAGATGAGCAAGAGGGACTTTCAAGCAATATCCAGATCAGCAAAAGGGAACTGGTTATGCAGATTTAAATTTCAAGACATCGGTCTCGCTGTGTCTGACTCTGTAGTCTAATCCACTTTGACAAAGTTTCTGAAGCCCTGGCCTCTCTCTGTATCCAGCAGAGACACAGGAAAGGCTATAAGGTATTGGCAATAGTTAACCAAAAAGAGACAACTAAAATAGATCAGTTGATATCTACCCTGATTTAGGTGAATCATTGCCTATAAATGAAGTTGAAGGTGATCAGCTCAACTGCATATGTGTATGTATTAGATGTCTACTGCTAGCTGGATAAATCCCATCCATTACCTAACAGAACCTAAAGTAATGTAAGGTGATGCCTTACACGACACCTTCAAAGTCTTCCAAAGGGTTAGAGTGTCCCTCAAGAGAGGAGGGACAGTAAGTGCTGGATTTAATAGTAAATGCTGTGAAGAAGCCTACCATAGAATCACAGAATCATGGAATCATAGAATGGTTTGGGTTGGAAGGGACCTTCAGAGGTCACCTAGTCCAACTCCTCTGCAAGGTGCAGGGACATCTCCAAACAGATCAGGTTGCTCAGAGGCCCATCCAACCTGGCCTTGAATGTTTCCAGAGATGGGGCATCCACCACCTCTCTGGGCAACCTGTGCCAGTATTCTATCACCCTCATTGTAAAAATTTTTTTCCTTATATCAAGTCTGAATCTACCCTCTTTTAGTTCAAAACTATTACCCTTTGTCCTATCACAATAAGCCCTGCTAAAAAGTTTGTCCCATCTTTCTTACAAGCCCCCTTTAGGTACTGGAAAACTGCAACAAGATCTCCCCGGAGCCTTCTCTTCCCCAGGGTGAACAGCCCAAACTATCTCAGCCTGTCCTCATAGGAGAGGTGCTCCAGCCCTCTGATCATCTGTGTGGCCTCCTCTGCACTCACCCCAACAGGTCCACGCCCTTCTTATGTTGGGGGCTCCAGAGCTGGATGCAGTACTGCAGGTGGGGTCTCACCAGGGTGGAGTAGAAGGGCAGAATCACCTCCCTCAACCTGCTGGCCATGCTTCTTTTGATGTAGCCCAGGATACGATTTGCTTTCTCGGCTGCGTGTGCACATTGATGGCTCATGTCCAGCTTTTCATCCACCAGTACCTCCAAGTCCTTCTTAGTAGGGCTGCTCTCAATCTCTTCATCCCCCAGACTCTACTGATAGTAGCGGTTGCCCCTACCCAGGTGCAGGACCTTGCACTGTACTGAAAGGAGACTGCAGTCCTGTAATGAACTGCTGCATGGTGGTCCCAAAGGGAAAGTTTGATCACTTCAGTTGACTCTAGTTGACCAGACATCCTCAGGGGCATTTAGGAGTAGTACTCATATCCACTTTTTTGGACTACTTTGCTCAGAAAGCAATCATTGTGGGAGACAGAATTAAACTTTAGCCCTCTAGTCCACCCCTCTCTTCATATTTATTCAGTGATTCGAGGGAACGCTTAATGCATGTCCTTTGGGTTCAGAATGATTAATGTGAAGTCTGCTTAGATTGATGGGCAGGTAGATGACTAACCATTTAGGTGATGATTCATAGCTGGCAATTATAATGAATAGCCTCCCAAGATGATCAGATCAAAGTAAGCCACTCTGAGCTTAATAGATTTTGAGAGACAGATGGTGCCTGCGTAAAGGGTCAACACACACAAAAAAATTAAACATATTTATCTTTGCCTTGCACCTTGTTGTGAGAATAATTTACAGTGCCATCTAACGAAGATACTTGTTCTATTCCTCTCTGGTTATGGTTTCTCTCTAAGTCAGCTAACTGCTTTCCATTTAACATGTTTGTTCATAGCTGATTATTGACGTTGACCAGACAATACTAGGATCTGAGACCTGCTTGAGCTGAGAATTCATGCTTTGCAGGATGATTTCAGACACAGGTCTTGCTAGTTATGTAGCCCTTCAGGACATGGTTAGAAATGAAGGACAGCCACCTTATAGACAGAGGTTTCATGAATTATAGAATAATTAAGGTTGGAAGGGACCTCAGAAGGCCTCTAGCCCAACACCATGATCAAAGAAAATCCACCGTAGAAATTATATCCAGTTTTGAAATTATGTTAGGGCTGTATCCAGTCATTTTGAGCACTTCCAAGGACAGAGATCTCAAAATGCCTCTGGGCATCTCTTCTAGTGCTTCAACACCCTCACTATGAATTTTTTTCACCATGTTGAATCAGAATTTCCCATTTCCTTCATTCAGTTTGATAGTGGAGACTGCTCTTCTCTGTCTAGCCCTTCATCAAGCACTATCCCTTTATAATCTGGGTTGCTCTCACACACCATCACCTTCATTCACAAGCACCCTGTTACATTCCAGCTACGTTATTATCTCCCATTCTGGTTGGTAAGGTTTCCAAGGATCACAGAACTCTCTGAGGGATCAGCACTGGTGGTTATTTGAAACGACATGAAACACTTAATAATAAGGATAGGTGTTCTCTGGAGGCAGGGATCCTTCCTCCATTGTCCTGTTGTTTCCATCATGTCTTTGTTGAGGTAGCAGGAGTGGACCTAGGCATACCAGTGAAGTTCTCATTCCTCTGGAGGTTTACCAGTAGCTGTCCGTAAATATTTTATTTCCTTTTCTGGAGGATGCTGTACCATCTGAGATCTGACCTCCTCCCTTCCAGACTCCAACAAATAGCAGCTGTAAGACCAAAGCTAACACAACCATACAGGAAGATGTATTTGGAATAGGAAACACTATAAACGTACGTTTTCCCTCTCTCTCAGAAATACTTTACTTTCTCTCAGGAGAAAACCATCACTGGCAAGGAGGTTTGGCTGAAAAGGTAGATACCACACTAGAAAAGGAACTGGAGGGAAGATCCATCTTTCTTTAAAGACACTTTATCTGGAATCAGTCAGAGAACAGAAATGCTGGGAATGTTATATCCATCTGCCTATGAGCAGAAGGTGTCTACTAAAGAACTGAAAGAAGACCCTGGAGATAACAGTGTGAAGAACCCCTTAGTCAGCTGTGAGCCTAGAGATCAACGAAGAGTGACTACAGTGCTAGTGAGCGTCACTACTGCCTTCTATTGTCTTCCCTCGATGCTCTCCTGTGAAAAGCCAAAGGTGACAACTGTCTTCTTTGGCCTAATAACAGTGACCCTCTTTTGGTACTGAAACTATAATGAATATTTTTCCTGGGTTTCCTATCATGCAGACAATTATAAGGCTACTCTACATATGCCTAAAGACTATCACCTTCACTAAGCCTTTTTTCAGTTTCTGGTCTGGCTGTGACCTGGATAGGATAGTGATGTTTTTATTCAACATTCAGTTCTCAAGACCATTGTCAGAAAAATCAGAGGTACCATGTGAGATGAACCCCAAACAAACACCCTTTTGAAAGCCAGGCTTTGATTAAACACATGCTATCAAGCCCAGTTCCTGGATTGAATTCATCAGCTTGTACTACAGAGGTTGAAGAAACAATTTAGTGTTTTCTATGGATCTATACTCTCATCCAAACTTACTTACAGATGAGATACCATGAAAGCATATCCCTGATTATACATTATTATCTTGTTATAAGCAAACTGATCCAGGTAGAATAAATTTCATCAACTAAAAAAATCTAAAGATTTTTTAGTGAACTTCAATTGAAATTGTCGAACAGGAGTTTTGTGGAAATGCGTTGCCTTCAGCACAGTTTCAAGCCATTGTGTCCTTACTCCAAAAAGCTCCATTTGAATTTATTTTTTTTAATCAAGTGTTACGTGAAACGAAATTTAGCCTTGTGATCTGTCAGTTGATAGAAAAAATGTTGAGAGGCGTCTTGATTTTTGCAGTCATTGAAAAAGAAGTTCACAACTTACATTCATTCTTTTTAAGTGGCATTTAACATATTTTTCATTATGCCATTTTTCATCACATCTTAAATTCTCAGAAACCTCTCATCCTCAATTTTCCTGGAAGTTCAGAGATGCTCTTTAGCACTCAAATTAAATTAAATTCACATATTTTTGCCCTCTAGTGCTAGCAGATTTTCTCTGTGTCCAAAATATACAACTTTTTTTCATAAAGTCTCTAGACAAATTAATATGAGTCAAGTGCCAAAGGCCTCTTATGTTCATCCGTGGCACAGTTTGTTCAAAACAGCTTCAGAACTTTTCAGAAGCAATGAAACACAAAAATCTGTCAACTTTGTATCTAAACTGCTTCTTCTCCTTAGATTCACCGGAATAACTCGTGTCTAATGTGTTGGCTTGGAAAGACATTCATATTCAAGATGTGAAGGATCATAACTCCAGTAGAGAGGCTTGAACTATATACACTCTCTTAAGACCTGGCCCATTGGCTTAATTCTCATTGCAGCCAACAAAGCTAGTCCAACATCTGTGTGAAACATTGTCTGCTGTGGAAATGAGGGAAAGGAAGATGTTTGTATTCCCAGGTCAAATGCCCACTCCAAAACATAAGGAAATAACCTCGTCCTATTTGAAATTCTTTGCATTGACTGCAATTTAACAGCTTCATTTTTTCCCTTCAGTGATCCCACTGCTGAACTGTCAGAGAAAATCACTCCAAAATCAGGACCAAGACCTTTTATGGTGATATCTTGTATCACCAAGGTGCCATCCTCAGTTAGAGTGCTGGAGGCGCTGCCTTCTCCACTAGAACATCAGATATATTCAAGCAGCACAGCTGTGCTTCTCTGATCTGGGGAAAAAGAGCTCATAGGAAGAGAAACACTCTGGGTCATAAGGATGTGCTTGTTTAAATCAAGGGAGGCTACAAGACGTCACAGAGAAAAAAAACTCTTTCCTGTTTCATTTGCCCAGCTTCACATATAGACCACTGAGAAGACAAAAACTTTGATAACTTTCATTGGTGATCCAAATTGTTTGAGCTCTACTACAGACAGTTACTGGAAGTTTGTAAGTACTTAGTGGCACCTGTATCAAATAGGAAATAGTAGAGATGCAGCTGAGATCACAGCATTATTAAAGCTTTAAATTAATGGAATTTCTAGTTTTTTGCTTGTGTCACCATTAAGAGCAGGCTTGGCACTGTGTAGGATGGATAACCTGTTAAAGACTATTATATGCATTTAGAGAACCCAACTCTGTCATAACTGGGAAACCTGAAGTGTTTAAAACCTTCTGAGATCAGCCCATCTATCACAGAGACAGGAATATTGGACTCACTGAAGAGATAATAATTCAACAAGGCAGTGATATTTATAAAGATTTCAGGCTACTACTTACAGGCTATTTTCCTCTTTTAGAGCAAAATCTGCTGTGGATCTCACAGAGAATGCTGGTACCTCATGGGGATCGAGTGGCATTACCTTCATCACCACTTCTAGTAGGGAAGCCTCTCTGAGACAACTGATGCAAATGATATTTCAGTACTTCTGTACTTTTGATGTGCTGCTGTACACAGATAGCTAAGGAAAACAGTACTGCAAATCTAACTGAGCAGTAAATCAGTATGACTTTCACTGCTTAGATATGGAAGTTTACAATAAGAAAACACACTTTTGCTATGCTAACAACCAAAGCCTTGCTATCTATATGCCTCAGTTGGCAACCTGTACAGGCTTCTCACTTCACAAGGAGGCAAGACACAGCATTATTTATTGCAAGCTTTTGTGGCCTTCAGGATGTGATCTGGGAAACACGAGCTCTTTATAGAATGCTTTATGAGTATGGGGACACCTAGGGAGGGCAGGCACTATCACAAGGGAGAGCTTTTATAATAGAGATGTACATGAGATGCATTTTTTTTTTCTGGACAACATGATTATAAACCCAGAAAGCTCTGAAAATTCACTGAATTTGCTACTTGTTTCTAAGCTGTGCGGAGCTGAAGCTAGAAGAGAGTAGGAAATTTCACCCTTTAAGACCTTTATCATACTTCAAAAACATTTCCACTGTACATTAAGACGAGTTCAAAGTCCTTTCCCAGTTTTGAAACAGACAGTGCTGCAATATTTGGGGGGGGTTAGACTTATGTTATATCTCAAAGAAGTAGTTAGGGAGTTGCTATGGCTTAGCTAGTCAAGTGGAAGCTGCAAATTAGATGTAAACAGATGGCTACGGGGAAGATTTCGCTCACAAATTCAGCTATTTGTAGGTGTCTACATGTGAGCGGAGTGTCTAGGAGTCAGTGGAGAGCTAGTCCATACTGTTAGTGAAGACTAGAGTTGTTCAAGTGAGGAAATGGAAGTGGCCACTGTAGGCTAAGCTGATGAGAAACAGATGGTATTGACTGGCTTGAATTAGTGAAATAGAGAGCTTGTGCCGTCTGAGAAGCCCCATTGTATCCCAGTTGGCTTCCCGCTTCCCGATCAGAAGGTGTGGATCTTTGACAGATCTTGTATCAGATGTGGTAGACCCACGTGGATGTCTCAGATACTCCAGCACTGGATATCTGTGTTTAGGGAAATGAATCAAGATCACCTGCATCACTCCAGTTGGATGTCTTAACCTTGAATTGACTCCCAGAAAGGCCCATTCAAACTGTAACAGTAGTGTGATACAGCTGAGAAAATCACTGCTATGGAAATTGTTCCAGAACTGCTAACAGATTGTTATCAAGGCATAAAAGAAGTACATGAGGTGTACATGAGGCGAATCATTCTGCCTTTCAACAAGTCTGATTATGTCTGAACTCATTTAAGTTACAGGAGACAAGAAGCTGGCTCATGGCCTTGGATGGAGAACTTCAGATTGCTGTACTGAAGGAGATATTTCTACCACTACAAGACAGCTGAAAGAATTCCAGAACAGACGAAAAAGTGAAAGCCTGGTACGAACAGCCAACGGGTCCTAGCCCAAGTCCACAAAATGGATCTGCACCAAGGTGATACAAGTCCTGACTGACTATGAAATCTGTCCCAGGTTCCAGCCCCTGATGTTCACTGTGGCACTGGTGAAAAAAAAAAAAAAAGACAGAAAAAACCCTGCTGTCTACATGGAAGATTCTTCTTCTGCGTTAACAATGCAAACCTGATGAATATGACAAGCAGTACTGAAGTGACCTGCCAGACCTTTACCCTCATCAGATTGTGCAGCACGGTGGCTCACAAATACAAAGTACGGTCACGAGCAACTCGGATACAAGGTTTTGAAGTAACTGTAGTCCCACATTTAAGGTGCCTGTACTTTTTGGGGAAGAATTCACCTCCTTATTTATTAAGAGGCAAACAGAGTGGTCAGAATTTATTGAAGGAAAGTTGGAAAGACAACCGAGAACACTCTGCTGCCAGTATATATAAGTCGCGTGTACGTAGCCTGAGTGCTGCTTCTTGTTAATGTCACCTCAGAACTAATGAGGAAGAGGAGAAATGAAGAAAAGAAAAAAAATTAAAAACACTGGTGCTTCATTGGCTGAGGTATAGAAAATGTTGCAGAGCAGCTGGGTGAGAAGACATGCCCATTCCTTCTCATAGCACCACACAGGGAGCCCACAATGAAATTAAGGAGCAGCACAAATAAAACATATACCAATACAGCAGGAATAATTAAGACACTGAATTAATTTCTGCAGAGACCAAATTTTTAACTGGACAAAGGTGACACACTTAAATGCAGGTAAATGAGACACTGGCAGTGTAAGCAGGGGAAAAGATACAAAGTTCTCACACTTTGAGGTGTAAGTCAAACACTGAGGGATATTAGTGAAACATTTCTTGCTTGAGTAGCAGTACCTAAAATGAATTCTGGGGAACACCACCGACCCTGTCCCCAACCTTCTTTTCTGAATGGAACAGGCATTGATCACTCAGAGATAGAAATCCACACAGAAAAACTAACTTGCTCAACTCAGCAGGGCAACCCCATTATAAAAATGGGTTACTTGTGGCACATCCTGAACAAAAGCCCAGCTCAGAATCACAGAATCACAGAACAGTTTGGGTTGGAAGGGACCTTTAATGGCCATCCAGTCCAACCCCCCTGTAGGGAGCAGGGACGTCTCCAACCAGATCAGGTTGCTCAAAGCCTCATCCAACCTGGCCTTGAATATTTCCAGGGATGGGGCATCCACCACCTCTCTGGGCAACCTGGGCCAGTGTTCCACCACCCTCAGTGTAAAAAATTTTTTCCTAATATCTAATCTAAATCCACCTCCCTCTATTATGAAACCATTACCCCTTGTCCTATATGCCTGGAGATCATATTTGTAATTAATTAGAAACTTCAAAGAAGTCTTAAACAAAAGAACAAAAATTTTATAATCCAAGAAGACTTCTTTTCCTCTGCCCTAACCTCCCAGATAATAACCTTAATGGTATAAAGCTTTGTGAACAAAGGACACCTGAAAAAGGGCTGGGAAACTCAGATGCACGTTAACAGAAACTTCTGCCAAAGTAACAGATTGATGGGACTACATAAAAACATCTCACGTCTCTATAATCAGGCATTCAAGTGGGTGCCACCTCCCAAGAATTAATTCCACTGACAACAGGGGACACTACTTACCTCACCGTTCAAGAAGCAGTAAAATACTGACACAAAGAAACCCTGGAAAGAATAGAAAGCAGACAATTATTAGGGAAGTTTTTTACCGTGCAGAATCGGAGATGGAGCTTTATCCTGGGATCATCCTGAGCAAGACCACAACCTTTTTGAGATCATCCACTTCCAGACAGGTGAAATCTTTACCCTACACCTTCATGAGAATATACTAAGCTTCTCACAGCTCACAGGTATGAGACTTGGAACTGAGTCAGCAGAAGCTTGGACGACAACGTGATGGCGCTTTCATCTCTAACCTGTGAGCGGAATCCTATCCATTTTGCTTTCAGCGATGGACTGTAATTATTGTCACCATAAAGGAGAGAGTCCCTGTGCTTTCTTTCTTACATATGTCTTCAAAAAACTAACAATAAAATAGGCAGTGTAGCATTTTTTGAGATATTGAGCATTAGCAGATAAAAATACAATTAATTTTAGGGAATTAAAATTGTAGATTGGTTCACTGGCAAAGGCTAAAGTTCCTTTGTTCACAGATTAAAAGGATCATTTTTCATTTTGGATATTCAGTTTCAATTCCTGGTGGGATGCACTGTGTTTCAAAGCTAAATATGCAACCAGTAAAAATAGTAAACTCAAAACTTTTGTAATCCATAACCCTAGACTTGGCTTGAGAGCATGTGTGCTGTGTATTTGTATGGAATATCTTTGGTATCAAAGCGCTTTGTTCCTGCCAATATCAGAGGTAAAACATTAATGTCAAACACAGTTCCACCCCAGTTCAAGAAGGTCTTTAAGCACACGTAAAGCTGTAGGACACACCTAAGCAGAAATGTGTGGCTAAACACCATTAAAGGTCTTCAGTTACTTTTGGTTTTGTGCCAAATCCAGAAAGATGGGGAACTCCTCATATTCTACTGCCTTTTAAATCCTTGTAGAACTTCTGTTAAATTCAAGGGAAGGAGGACATAGGGTATGGGAAGAATCACCTCAGGAGGGTGATTCATCTCTCAGGCAGTTTAGGATTAAACATCATCTCTCTCCATTGACTTTAGGTGGAGCCCAGGTGAGGAGCTGTGGCTACAGATCAAACATAGTGCTGATGTTAAGGAAGATTAATCCCTCCGGTACACACCCGAGAGAAGATCTCCACTCCAGATGACATGCTTAAATATCTATTACATAAGCATGAACAATGTTGAGCTCTTCTCAACTGTTATTTCCATCATGGACTTCATTGCCATAAGTTTCATGGCTGAAAAGCACTGAAGATCCTTTCTGTAGTAGCTGATACCAGCTGTAAAATTGTTCTCCTACCTGGAAAGACTGCAGGAAGGAATTGAAATAGA
This sequence comes from Ardeotis arabs, assembly GCA_011801015.1. Classification (NCBI taxonomy): domain Eukaryota; kingdom Metazoa; phylum Chordata; class Aves; order Otidiformes; family Otididae; genus Ardeotis; species Ardeotis arabs. The sequence continues at coordinate 32,690 of JAAGAY010005666.1, forward strand.
TGAAGACGATCTGGGAAATGTCATCTTCACCAGGGTTGACAAAGAAGAGCATATAGGTGATGCCTAGCAGAGGCAGAAGAACTAACGTCGCCTTGACTGCCTTCCTGTGGGGAGGAAACAGAAAACACAAGTGAACACAAGAAAGAACATCTGTGTCTTCTGAACTGCTGTAGAATGACCCAATCCAAACAAATCACTCCTGGAGTGGAGAGAGGGGACGAGTCTTGGAGCCATTCAGAGGGAAGTGAAGTACCTGGATTAGCTGAAGAGGGAACGCAGGTGCCACCTTAAGACAGTTCAGCACCTGCACATGTCAAATGGAGTAGCTGAGCAGAAAACAGAAGGATGGTCTAACACGTCTGCTCAGGGCTGTCCAATATGTACAGTCACTGGAGGAAAAGAAGCATTTTAAGATAGAAACTCACATGTCAACTTCTGTCCAGTGTCTAACACAGGTGACTGGGGATGGGGAATATGAGCACTCCCTGTGGGTGCCTCCACCTCTTGAGGCACACTGCTAGTGCATTTGCTGTAGATAGCAGTGGAAGACTGTTTTTTTTGCACAATGACCAAGTAATTTGAGGTTTGTTTTTTTTTTTTCCCAGGAGGACATCCAAGTTTTAGACAATTCTCAGCCTGCCTGCACAGGACAGTCGCAAGGTTCATGACCAACTTATTGGGTAACCCAAGATGAAGGCTTCTAGGGTCCTCAGGCAATGAAGAACACAAGTTTCTTAGGGCCTGGGAGGGAGCCTGATCCCATGCCCAAAAGACTGGACAGAATTTAGCAACAGAGCAAGGAAAGAGTGACAGCCTCCACTTTGGGTTGTGAAGCCACAGGTGAATTTGCCAGTTAACACTTTCCTTCACCACTTGGAGAAACATCTTCTGGGAAAGCATTTGCCTTTGAATCCTGCTGTTTGTCCCCACAGCCTGAACTCCAGGGGACAGGCGGAAACCTTTTTCATATCCCTCCCTTTTTCTTTCTCCTCCAGGCAGTTTCTGACCTATCAATGAGGACTGCATTAGGCTGAGGCCCTGAGATTCTCTGCAGCCCCAGCGAGTGATTTCTTACACCTCACAGTGATGTAATAAGTACACAATTTAGCTGGCGTGCCCATGAGATCTGCCCTATACCCATCTTTTGATTCCATCTGGAGGGGAAATGCTCTCTCTCTCCGCAACATCTGCACACCCAGAACAATTGCTGATGGCTGAATTATAAATAATAAACAAGCAGATGGTGCACAATGAAGCACAAGTGATTATTAACAAAATTATTAGAGGCTAATCTTTATTATCGGTGCTATAATTTTGTCTTGGGATGTCAGCTGCAGAACAGCACCTCATTGTCCTAGATACTGTACAAACACAGAAGACTGGGAGAGACTCTTCAGCAGGGTCTGTTGGGACAGGACAAGGGGTAACGGTTTCAAAATAGAGGGAGGTAGATTCAGACTGGACATCAGCAAAATATTTTTTACAATGAGGGCTATAGAACACTGGAACAGGTTGCCCAGAGAGGTGGTGGATGCCCCATCCCTGGAAACGTTCAAGGCCAGGTTGGATGAGGCTCTGAGCATCTCTGGTTGGAGATGTCCCTGCTCCTTGCAGGGGGGTTGGACTGGATGACCTTTGAAGGTCCCTTCCAACTGCAATCATTCTATGATTCTATGACTGCAATTTTGCAAAGTCTGCATAATGCCGTAGCAGGCAGATAAAGACAGGCAGGCAGGGGAGCACAAAACCATCGCCAGCATCAGGACAAAGCAGCCGCCACATCATTTAATACCTGCTTAACAAATGTTTGGCCTACTCAGCTTCAGAGCAGCAAGGCTTGCCCGAGGCTTTCCTGGAATTACGAGAGTTTCTATTTAAGCTGTGAAAAAGAAGATTCCCTCACAGCGCTCGTAGCGAGGGTCAGATCACTGTCATCTGTTCAAGGACGAAGGCAGTTACTTCAGATTGCCTCTGAATCTAACATCTCCAGCGCTCCCTGCAAACTGCGGCAGGGAGAAAAACGTGCTGAGATTTGAATCGGTGCTTTTTCTTTCTGGGTTTTATTTTACAGCATGAGGTTTGAGCATGAAAAAGGGGTATTTTCTCGCTTTATTTCTCAGGAAATGTGCAGAGAAGAGTCTGAACAAGAAAATCAGACCACTGAAGGAATTGGGCCAAACTACAAAACTCCATTACTGCAGCAAAACTGCCTCCAAAGCCAAGAACAGACTGATCTGAAGATGTTAGGATTCAAGCCTCAGCTTGATATACTGAGATTTTATCTAGAAATTATTTAGAGGATTGTGACCAATCTTCCTCCACAAAAGCTGTGCTATTTCCCAAAGTGAGGACCTGTCTGTCCCTAAATCACAGAATCATAGAATGGTTAGAGTTGGAAGTGACCTTTAAAGGCCATCCAGTCCAACCCCCCTGCAAGAAGCAGGGACATCTCCAACCAGATCAGGTTGCTCAGAGCCCTGTCCAACCTGGCCTTGAACCTTTCCAGGGATGGGGCATCCACCACTCTCCAGGCAACCCAGGCCAGTGTTCCACCACCCTCAGTGTAAAAAAAAAAAATTCCTGATGTCTAATCTGAATCTATCTCCTTCTATTTTAAAACCATTACCCCTCATCCTATCACAAACGCTCCAAACATCCTGCAAGATACTGCAAATGGTAAGAGAGGAAGGACAGCCAGCATCTCCTGATCTCTACAAATTTGCTTTTAGACTGTTTAGGCTGATGTAAGCCCACACTGCTGCCCAAATGGCCCAGGCCACCTTCCTTCTGCTGCCCTTGGCAAAACATTCCTGTCTTCTGCCATACTAGTGCTTGTGAGGTTGCACAGTCAGCCAGCTCTGGGAACCGATCCACCTGAGAAGCCACCCCATACAAAATTAAGTTCAGTTCCGTAAGTTGATTAGTTAAGGATCCGTCCCATGATGCAACCCACTGAGTGGTTACATCCTAGTTAAACCTCACTGTAAACACTTGTTTGTGCACAGTAATCACCAGTAATGACATTGCCACTGATTACAGATACGATATGAATGTTTTGGCCCAGGCTCTATTCTTCTTTTACTTCTGGCTCTGGTAGGATGTTAGATGAACAAAGATCTTAATATGCATATGCACGACTTGTCGGAAGTCTTGTTATTGTATTGTTCTGCATCTACAAAGCCAGGGACTGGGACAGAGAAGAAAGCTGATAGGAACTGAATAGCTTTTCACTGATGCTCTAGATTAGCTGAATGAATGGTCTAGGCATCAGTGAAAAGACTTATGATATATTTCTATAATAGAATACATATAGAAATGGATAAGATTCCTATCCTCACATGAAATTTCATGTGTGTGTTGGAGCACATGCAAGCCTGAAGGAGGTAAGGAGGCTGGTGGCTGCGGCAGTGCACGAGTCTCTGCGCCCATAAGCCTACGCTCTTTGCGTTGTTTGGGCATTGAAATGGAGTGGACAGAAAAAATGCAGGCAGGCTTTTACAAATAGCGTGCGAAAATAAATACTGTGTAACTGTAGGAGCTCAAGGGGTGAGAAAGACACCCTCTGAGATTAACAGAGGCATCTGGAAAGACAAAGATGGGACAAGGACAGGGAAGGCAAGGCAGTTCAGTCCTTTGTCAACACCACAAACAGCAAGAAGCACCAGCTGACTTACCTGTACTGTATTGTTTCTGAAGTGGTTGAAGCTCTCAGCTTTGTCATTAAAATCCTAACTATGTTAAATAGAAATACAAAATTGATCTGGAAAAGAAGGAAGAGATAAAAATAAGACCAGTGAGTCAAACAGTGGCTTAAAGGATGCGAAATACCTTAAAAGGGACATTTTGCAGTTCCAATCTGATTGAAAACAGCCTCTTGGTTTTACCATTGATTGCAACAGACTCAGAAGTTTACCAGAAATATCAGATTATTCAGCAAATATCCAACAGCTATTAACGTTTTCAAAACAGCAATGAAAATGGAATACAAAATTAACAATCCCGGTAAGAAACATATTTTTATCCCCTTTTACTCCTTTCCTGGGTGCCACAGGGAACTAAGGGTTGGATGAGGCTCTGAGCAACCTGATCTGGTTGGAGATGTCCCTGCTCCTTGCAGGGGGGTTGAACTGGATGGCCTTTAAAGGTCCCTTCCAACCCTAACCATTCTGTGATTCTATGATTTGTTTGGTTGTTTGCATCTGGCTCTGGCTCAGCTCATCCAAGGCTCCCTGCGTCGAGTATCTGTTGGCACGTGCTGCGGTGATTTGGCAGGTGTTGATGCCACCCTCCCATCCCACAGCAGGCTGTAACGCTTCGGTAGGGCTCTCCAGGCCCAAAGTGCAAGGCTGTGTTGCAGAGACCTGAATGTGAGCCTGTCATGCCAGACTCCCTTTGTATTCGGTGGAGGTTACACGTTGCGCTCCACAAGAGACATTTAAAACAAAGCAGATGAATCATACCTGAAAAATGCCCTTTTTTTTTTTTTTGGCACTACCTTTAAAGGTGACATGATGGATTTACCACTTCCTTTTTTTAATCTCCTGAGCCTGGTAATTATTACCTCTGTTACAATCTCACCATTGAGAATTGAGATTTGCTCTAATTACTGTTGTAGCATCTGTTAGCAAGTTTCTTACGTAAGTTTCTTCTTAGTGTAAATATGAAAGAAAAAAAACCAGAAAAGACGATTCTGATTTGCAAGTTTTGGGTTGCTTTCAACACATAAAGTAGGATCTGTCTCAAAATTGTCGACTACGTGCACCATCTGAAGTACAGAACTGCTATCTCAGCACTGCTGAGGTCACAACCTAAGCCTGTGAGAAGATATTTACCCCACATACATTTCCAGAGTCCCAGGGCTCCTGGCATTTTGCAGACTATGGATGGAACAATTCTGTCACTGACTTCCAACTGTTTATGAATGCTGCAGCAGAGTTGCCAATTTAAAGGTGTTCTCAAAATACGCTCCTTTTTTTCCCCATTGCAATGTGGTGTATTTCAATGATCACAATATCTTGGCATCCATCATACCATTCCCTGCAGTTACTGTAACATGGTTTATAACAAATGGTGCAATAAGCACCTGAATAGACACTGGGAGACTAGAGCATTGGAAGTCACGGACATTAAACACTAACTACATGAGATACAAAAATGCTGTTCTGGGAGTTAACACGACATTTTTAAAAATTATTTTCTTAGCAGAGCAGGGCCTTAGGGAGTATAAGAAAGAAATAAAACAGCGCTGTTTGTATATTTGTTCTCGCTAGAATTGTCTTGGTCATATTTAAGATCTTGAAGTCAACTGGTAGGGGTAATGGTTTCAAAACAGAGGGAGGTAGATTTAGATTAGATATTAGGAAAAAATTTTTTACAGTGAGGGTTGTAGAACAATGGAACAGGTTGCCCAGAGAGGTGGTGGATGCCCCATCTCTGGAAACGTTCAAGGCCGGGTTGAATGAGGCTCTGAACAACCTGATCTGGTTGGAGATGTACCTGGTCCTTGCAGCGGGGTTGGACTAGATGACCTTTGAAGATCCCTTCCAACCCAAACTGTTCTATGATTCTGTGGTTCTCACTTTATTAGAGACAAATCAGCTTCATATCACTGGCTTGATGTGAATCTTAAACTTATCACACTGGTGACCGCACCATTCCTTAACAACAGAAAGAGAAACGTTCAAGCAGTTTCTGCTGAGGGGGAGGTGGATGGGGGTGTCCTTCACCCACAGAAAGAAATCTGCCTCTGAAATCCTGCCACCAAATCTTCAGGTTCTTCATGAGCTCAGAGCCTGGTTTGGGTTACTTTTATCAAGGATGCAAAAAAGGCACCAATCCAAAACTTGGCACTTTTGCAATCATAATGGAAGGTGCCAGATGGAATTATAGACTCTTAGGCAAGGGCAAGTTCCAAATATAAGAAAGACTAATCACATGGGATTAACATGATGAACTGGACTGGAGAAAGCATTTCAAGTTGCATGAGTCCTTCTTTGATGTGACAGCAAGGAACTGGAAATTCAAATTGCCACAGGCTGCATCAGAAAAATTAGGGATTTTGATTGTCTCTGAAATTAAATTACAGAAGTGTGATTCATCAGTCCAGAAGGAGAATTGCTAGCTGAAAAGTTTGGGAGTTACTTTACTAGAAACACTCTTGTTCTATATAGATCAGGTTTTCATTCTCCCACTCTTTCCCTTAAGTTCCCTCATCCAAGGGGTGCAGAAAGAAAAAAAAAAGATGACAAAAAGCAATACTTCTCACCCAGATTTTCATGTATGTTTGTACTGATCCCCAGTGACAGCTGGCTTGCTCATCTGGTTGGCAGCGCTAATACTGACTGCCTCTGTTGAAGCTCATGGTGAGCTGGGTACCACCAAAAGCATCCCAGTGAAGGCCACGTTGAGAGAGACAACTCTGCTGCCCAAGCACAGACCACAGTAACATTTGAGGCACTTTTGCACAGGTAAAGTCTTAGGGTGGCACTGGTACATGTGACACAGGGCTGGGAAGAGACCACATCTGTCTACAGCAGCAACAGGAAGGCAGATACGTTGGTGCTGACTTTTAACAAGCGGACAAGGTGTCAGAGGAAAGCCTGCTAGGGACATCTCTCCAACCACCCCGACATCTGTTGGAGAGACAGCACGGCAGGGCACAGGCAGTCCAGGAGGTTCCTGGACTGCGTGGACGACAACTTCCTCCTGCAGGTGATAGAGGAGCCAACGAGGAGGGGTGCCATGCTCGATCTTGTGCTCACCAACAGGGAGGGACTGGTAGGGGATGTGAAACTGAAGGACAGCCTGGGCTGCAGCAACCACGACGCGGTGGAGTTCAAGATCCACGGGGCAGTGAGGAAACTCCATGGCAAGCTCTCAGCCCTAGACTTCAAGAAGGTGGACTTCGGCCTCTTCAGGGACCTGATGGGCAAAGTGCCATGGGAGGCGGCCCTGGAGGGAAGAGGGGCCCAGGAAAGTTGGTCCACGTTCAAGGAGCACCTCCTCCAAGCTCACCAGAGGTGCATCCCGACCAAGAACAAGTCGGGCAAAAAGGCCAGGAGGCCTGCGTGGATGAGCAAGGAGCTCCTGGACCAACTGAAAGTGAAGAAGGAAGCCTATAGAGGGTGGAAGCAGGGACAGGTAGCCTGGGAGGAATACAGAGAGGCTGCGCGGGTGGTCAGGGATCGGGTGAGGAAACCTAAGGCCCTGATGGAATTGAATCTGGCCAGGGATATAAGAAGCAACAAGAAAAGCTTCTATAGGTATGTAGGGGACAGAAGAAAGTCCAAGGAGAATGTAGGCCCCCTCCGGAAGGAGACTGGTGTCCTGGTTACCCAGGACATGGAGAAGGCTGAGGTACT
>JAAGAY010005667.1:0-18359 GCA_011801015.1 Ardeotis arabs
CTTCTCCAGGCTGAACAGCCCCAACTCTCTCAGCCTGTCCTCATAGGAGAGGTGCTCCATCCCTCTGATCATCTTTGTGGCCCTCCTCTGGACCTTCTCCAGCTGGTCCATGTCCTTCTTATGTTGGGGGCTCCAGAACTGGACACAGTAAAAGAAGAATAACATAAAGTAACTCTTTTGCCCCCTCTCAACAGTAAAATTTCCCAGCTATGTCTTCGAAGACCACAGGATTCTAGGTATTTCTGAGTGCTTATCAATGGGATCCAGAGAGATAGTTTTCCTGATTCCTTTTCTTTAGCTAATAAGCTTCAAGGATGGACTGACATTGGGAATTTCACTGAGGTCAGGAATGCGTTTTTTAAGTGCATCTCTAAATTGTCCCTGCTCGCTATGCTACCTGTTTTGCATTGTGAAGAGGGACTTTATTACTAAAGTAATAAAAGGACCCCAACTGCTAACTGGCATTCAGTCTGCGGTAACAAACTAAGCAAGTCCAAAGCAAAACTCTCCAAAATGACACAGTGTCGATGTCAGATTCTCTGCCCGATCTGATCGCTCTACGGACTAACAGAAGAGTTCACACAGATCTCCTTTATTGAGGTCATGTTTCTCGCTAATGCAAACGTAGTCATACAGTCTGGGATAGAAATTCCTACAGAATTCACTAATAATTTTAGTCTTTTATTTTCATACATATCAAAGATTAATTTGAATAAATTTTTGGAGTTCCGTAGCTACAGACCACACCAGGAGAAAAACATTAGCATTATCCAATAAATGGCAAGACTTCCAACAATTAACTAACTGTCAGTTCTGTGTTTTTCATCTGGTTCTCTAAAAGATATTTGAAACATCTTCAAATACTGAACTCTGGGGAAAAAAAAACAAACAAACACAAACAAACAACAAATGCCTTGACCAAGCAACTATTTCTTATGGAAAGTTTTGAGCTACACTGTGTTGGTTCTTTTCTGTGTGCACACACCACTATGGTTCACTCATTAACTGGTTCACTCAAGTTAAATGAAGAGTAATGTCTTATTATTTAAAAATAAGACATTACCCTGTGCCTACATACTGCAGCTCACTAGTAGCAGAAGGCATTTGGCTTCTCCTTGTGCCATTTAAAGACTTATAGAAATAGACATAATTTTCACCTACATCTATATCCACTATTTTAATGTGGGCTTGCAGCCTTTTTTTCAGAAAGTACTGGTAATTAAAAAACGTATCCATGTTAAGTAAAGATCATTACAGGAAAATAAAAAAAAAAATTAAAAAAAAAATTACATGACTTTTTTTGTGCCCTGGAACTATGTCACACTGAAATACACTGAACATCTAGGACATACTCTCTTCTGAAAAAAAAAAAGTGCAGGATTTTTTTTCCTTAAAAAGCTCAGGATTCCTTTTTCTTCCACAGTTGACACCTCCTTAGTAAATAGTTTGGAAAATGAACTAGCTGAGCATAAAGGAAAGGGAATTTCATGCATTTCCAAAGCTATAACTTATCCAGAAGAATGTATTTTTCTAAATAAACATTGTAAGTCATGTGAAAGTAGGGCACAACTATTTTATGCATCAAAATGCATAATATCACGGTGCAACAGTTCTTCGCTGTTTCAGATGCTATATTTTTACTTCACTATTTTGGCATTTTTTTTCACCATATGAGACAAATGTAAGAATTATTTCCCTGATCGACCATGTGGACTCCAAATAACCGCCACTGACATTTTATAACCCCAGTGTGGAAACCTGTGATACTGACTGTATATGGAATGTAAATTAAAATCCTTTACTAGTGCGCTTGGCTGAAATTCACCACAACCCTGGAAGCATTTGACCCAAGGAAAAGTAGACCAGTAGATCAGATGTGTACCGGCACATCTACATAGTAACCAACGTATGCCCAATTTTTATTTATTTTTATAAAATAATCATATATTGTGCATTATATCAGTTACGTCAAAGTTATGAAATGATCAGGCTTATAAAATCACTCAAGGTTGAAGAGGGGTACTTTGTCACAGGCTTTGTTGACAGTACAAAATATGTTCCCAAAGTGATGAAAGTTGAATAATTTTGGCAATTTAGAGGGGTTTTTGTGGTTTTGTTTGGTTTTTTTTTGTTGGTTGGTTTGTTGGTTGGTTTGTTAGTTGGTTCTGTTGCAAAAAAGATAAATGATTGAAACTGTGAAAGCAGACTGTGTCTTTAACTTCCACCTGCTGATTCACTGGGTTTAGAAATGATGGGAAATTGTGTTTATCTCTTACCTACAAGCTGGTATTCCCGATGTCTCAGCTATTTGCTGGGGATACAAGGCTAACACGTGTATCTGTCAACAAAATGGCTCACCTCTATGTTCTTCTATATTTTCTCTAGTTGAAATCAATAAAAAAGAAATCAGAAGCATCGGACACTGGAGGGCAGGAGTGATGAAGTGCTTAACATTGCTCCCTGATGTCTGCATCCCAAGACACGTGGCTGGTTCACAGTTTATCAGTTTTCACATTTTACCTGTTTGTGCATCCTTTAGCCTTTCCAACTCTTTTGCCTGCTAAGTCTTTTTTGTCTTTGTTATAAGGTTATGAACAATAATGCTGAAACAGATTATTAATTTAATTTTTAATGCTTTGCATAACATTAATATGCAAACAACGTACCTTCAGATTACATCTCCCTCAACATATCACACATACACAAAACATACTGCAGAAAAAGAAAACCAACCCTGTAAGCAAAGCGGTGTTAATACTATTGTAATTAATGTGTATCATTTTCATTGGCACATAAAGGAAGGATGGGTTTTAATTACTTCACTGTGAAAATAATTATTGTAAATAGTTTATATTTTTCTAATAATTTAAAAGAGAATCCTTTATGACCTCGAGTAAAAGCAACATTTGATCTTCCAGCAACAGTATCTTATCACGTACAGAGGAGTGAAATATAAATCAATATTAATGCAAAGTAGACAAAGCCGCAGCAAAAGCACAAAAACAGTAAAACAGACAAATTTTCCCCCTGCCAGAATGCATCTCCTGAGTATGCCTTGACTGCAAGGTCATCAACTCCAGATATATAACCGTAAAGTATTACTCATTGGCAGTGATGCCACTACAGATGATTAACCTGGTAACTGATTATGACACCTAGTAAGGCACAGAAGTAAATTTCAAATTTCCTAGGTGACTAAAATAGAATATTTATGGGAGCTCTCAAAAATCCAACAGGAAAGTGCACGCATCAAGATGCTTCATTAAAATGAGAACAATGCAATATACACAGAGAACATTTTCTAGCTTACTATTAATTTGGTCCTAGATTTTTACCATAGGAGAAAACCAATAAGAAAGTAACAGGACAGTCTTGGCAGAGAGGCAAGTTCGTATTATATCCAAATTTGATATATTTGGATGTATCATATATATATATATCAGACTCTACGTTTTGGATCAATATATATACAGGATCAAAATCTCAGTTTTGATCAGTAATTCCAAAATTTGGACCTGGATTTCAAATGAGTCCAAACATCAGAGGATATTTGATTGGGTATTTGATATTTGATATTTGACCCTTTTGATTGGGTTATCTACATGCACGCTGAGCCAATCGAGCACACAGGGCTGCGGCTCAGCTGCACAGAACTGCCTCCCCAGGGCTGCTGCACAGGTGTCAAGGCATATTTTCTTAATGACTGAAAGAAACACAAATTCACCAACAAAATGGGAAAGTCACAAAATTACGTGAAAAATATCTTCTTTCTATTCTGTTTTTACCATGAATGCAAGGAACTAGCAGTACGTATTGTGAGTGATAGGAACTGCCACAGTGGACAGCTTCGCCTCCTCTGATCCAAGACTTGAATTGCTTTTTGCAAGGGACAGATTTTAAAACATTCCATGCAATACACATGCAGCTTAGCAAACTCCCTGGAGAAAGTCGAACGTAGACTTTTCCTGAGACGAGGGGATCTAATGGAGGATCTAAAAAGATACAAGTGGCTACAACCAAGTCTCACCTATTCAGTACAAAAATCAGAACGATGGCGACTGTCAAACTTCTGCTTGCTTTCTGATGGCTCCCATGAAGAATCTGAGAAAACCAAACCAAACAACTGCTTCTGTTAATAGTCTCAAATAAGACAACATAACAAACACCATCTGAATAGATTGTACTGTGAATCTTCTAGAGCATATTTGGTTGGATTCCTACCCAAATTCTGTCCCATTTTTAGATATTTGAAACATCTTGGCAAAAGAACATGATCATCGTCTCATGGAGGTCCTGTGTTGTTTGTTTCTGTAGGAAATCTCTTAAATGGAGTGTAAGATTTATCTACTTCTCACAGATATAAAATGAAGGGTTGAGGTCCTAATTTTCTGTTGTTAATAATAGCTTAGCTGAAGGAGGAAGATTTAAATAGTATCAAAGGAAGCTTTTTGGCAACTACTTTAAGGAACATCTGCTACTTGCTAATAGGCATTAGAATGATTAAATTAGCAGTGGTAAATTAGTCATTCCATGTAGTTTAAGATCATCCTGAGACATGTTTGTTTGAACTGTGAACCTGTGGTTCTACACGATAGAATCTTAACTTTTTGCAGTCTTCAGGCAGTCCTAAAATGATTATTTTACTCAAAGTAGAGAGCAATTACTTCTTTCATTAAGCAGTGGTAATTGCATTTTCCTATAAGGTAAAGATACTTCCTCTATAAGAAATCATAGAATCATAGAATGGTTTGCGTTGGAAGGGACCTTCAAAGGTCATCTAGTCCAACCCCCCTGCCAGGAGCAGGGACATCTCCAACCAGATCAGGTTGCTCAGAGCCCCGGCCAACCTGGCCTTGAACGTTTCCAGGGATGGGGCATCCACCACCTCTCTGGGCAACCTGAGACAGTGTTCTGCAACCCTCAATGTAAAAAATTTTTTCCTAATATTTAATCTAAATCTACCCCCCTCTATTTTAAAACCATTACCCCTCGTCCTGTCACAACAAGCCCTGCTGCAAAGTTTTTCCCCATCTTTCCTGTAGCCCCCTTTAGGCACTGGAAGGCTGCTCTAAGGTCTCCCCGGAGCCTCCTTGTCTCCAGGCTGAACAGCCCCAGCTCTCTCAGCCTGTCCGCACAGGAGAGGTGCTCCAGCCCTCTGATCATCTTCATGGCCTCCTCTGGACCTTCTCCAACTGGTCCATGTCCTTCTGATGTTGGGAGCTCCGGAACTGGATGCAGTACTCCAGGTGGGGTCTCACCGGAGCAGAGTAGAGGGGCCCTCAACCTGCTGGCCACACTCCTCTTGATGCAGCCCAGGATGTGGTTGGCTTTCTGGGCCGCAAGCGTACATTGCCGGCTTGTGTTAAACTTTCTGTCCATCATCACTCCCAAGTCCCTTTCCTCAGGTCTGCTCTCGATCCTTTCTCCTCCCAGCCTGGATTTGTGCCTGGGATTGTCCCGGCCCATGTGCAGGACCTTGCACTTGGCCTGGTTGAACTCCATGAGGTTGGCACGGGCCCACCTCTCCAGCCTGTCCAGGTCCCTCTGGATGGCATCCCTCCCTTCCAGCGTGTCAACAGCACCACAGAGGTTGGTGTCATCGGTGAACTTGCTGAGGGTGCACTCTATCCCACTGTCCATATCGCCGACAAAGATGTTGAACAGGGCCGGGCCCAACACGGACCCCTGAGGAACGCCACTCGTCACCAGTCTCCACTTGGCCATTGAGCTGTTGACCACCACCTGTTGGTCAACAGGTCATCACCTGTTTCTATAATTTAAGCAGTTTACAGGATGTTAAAATGGTATTTTATATGGTTTACCTTTTCTTTGTCTTTGTATGCTCCTTTCTTTCTCTTAGCATCTGTCAAGGTTTCAAGAAAGGAAACGTTGCCAGTCTGATATTCACATAATTAGTCTACTTAGTGTACCTCGATATTGCTAGGTTCAGTAAGAAAGAGTCACTTAAGAGACGTGGTAGGGTTGGGTTGGTGGTTTTTTGCTTCCCTGACAAGCCAGTACCTTACTAGTACAGTGTACTCTATTCCAGAAACCTTGATTTGATTGATAAACTTAGAAATTCTTCTTTGGGTAAAGACCGTCAGAAGTTTCAGTTAAGTATTTTGATCCATTTACATGCACATACCTAATCTTATTCTCCAATTAACTAATAATCATGGGGACAGCATCCACAGCATCTATCAGGTCTGCTCCATAAAAATATCACTGTGATGTTTACACATTTAAAAGAGAAATAAATTGGAAATAAATTATTATTAGAAATAAATAAATAAAGCGGCACTGTGTAAGCTGGTTTCTTTAGCAACAGCTAGGTTTTGAAAGAAATCTTACAAAATTTCAGAAAATAGTGAAATATTTTAAAGATGGAACTAAAGATAAAAAGTTCCTGCAGAATCAGACTGGTGTAATCTTTGATTCTTTAACTTTTGATAAAATTCATGTAAACTTTGTCAAAAAATGTATTCAAATTTTCAAATCTTTGTTCTTAATATCTCAATATCTATCAGAAGTAAAAATCTCCATGACAAAACCTTTGAGTTTCTGAAACATTTCTCAATTTTGGTAGCAATTTTCATATGTAAAGGCAAACAAGTCCTTTAATATATCCATATTGGTAGTATTCATCATCAGTTACCAGGGGATAAAACCAGAAACCACAGAGACAGCCAAAGGAGATTACTTAAGAGTTTTAAAATTTGTTTAGTCTGGTGGGATTTTTAACACTGAAATACGTAACTCCCAGCTGCCCAGATGTATTTGAAAATCCTTCCGAGGGTTCAGAATGAAGTACTTAAATGACTTTAATAGCTCAGTCTCAACGCTAGAAGCCTTAGGACACTGAAAAAACCCCCATGATTAGAAACATATTGCAGTGCATTTTTCATCTGACAAGAAAAGCGGTTAAAATATCTCCGAAAGATGCAGATGTCAAACATTAATCATAACCAACACACACTGCTATGGTCCAGCAACTGCTGGCACTTAATTTCAACAAAATCACAATCCTCTCTCAACCTTTTCTGTGAGGCTGTGTAAACATGACAGCAGCTTTAAATCTTGTTGACAGTGACTCCGGTACCCACCAGCAGCCAGGCAGCTGCAGGTCAGACGGGGCTGCCCGGGAAAGCCCTTCCCAGGTCCCACCTCGAGCTCCCAACCCAACAACAAGCAGACTTTGGGACACAGTTGAATGCCAAGTCAAACTTGTCACTGCTTTACAAGCAATTAAACAATTAAAAAGTACGACTATGAAGCAGGGAACAAAGGTCAATTAAAAAGGAAAATCAACTGGAATTTGGAGCAGGACAGAATGCTTTTTCAGCTACCTTCAGAGATAATTAAATCAAACCTGTAAGAATCACAATGTAAGCAAAGGATATCTTCAGCAATGTACACTGATTATCATAACAATTAGGAATATGATGGACAGGTAAGTACTTCCAGGTATATGACACATACCTGCCTACATACATAAAAGCTATTACCCAAAACCCCTGTTAGCAAATGAATTGGAATTCAACCACAATTTCCACCACCATTACTAGACAGGTTCATTTGAGAAGTCTGTGAAGAGTCAGAAGGGTAGAAATAAATGCTGCATGAATTCATTAGACGTCCTATGAAGTTCTGTTGCTTGATTATTTTCTTTACTCATATATCTGACATTGCTTCACTGAGTACAATCAAAGTTTTATTATTTCTTACATCAAGTATTTTTTATTTAGTAGCATTCTGTTGATTCAAGTCGCTCCAAATAGCAATATATACAGTACTGGGTTCAAATAGAATAACTGGAAGGACTTCTGGATTCCAAAAATCATGCAAGTTTGTCTGTAGGCAGAACATGACTGTATGATTAAAGAGTTCAGGAGAAATGTCAGATGATGAAGAGCTGTTCTAAACATATTTCGTTTTTAAGCCTGAGATTTCTGCATATTTTGAGGTTTGGGTTTTTAATATTTGTAATATTTATCCATGTGAATAACATGAAAGATCAAACTGAAGTTGTAGTAGTTCTGTTTGTCTGTTAATATCTCAACTCAGCTGCATTTTAATATTTATCCATCCCAACAGAGCAGTTTTAGCCACCAAAAGCATCAGTGCCTACAGGCTTCGGTTTTAGACAATTTCTACGGAAAAATTTTGGCATATTTCTAATTATATTCCAATCCTCTGGAGAGAATCCCTGTATTGTAACTGCAGCCTGGCATTGCTGTCTCCAGTTTCTTGAACTAAATAAAGGAAGCGTTAGCAATTTGATTAGTAGAACCCAATTGCTTTCCCTGAACATTACGGTATGTTAAATGAGAAGCTGCACAAAACAAATAAAGGAAGCAGGTGCACGTCAGATTCTGATTTGGAAGACCGCCAACTGATCAACTCCACCAAGGTTTTATTATCTAACGAGAAACACATTTTGTTGATGCTTAGATTTTTCCCTGAAGAATAATTTCTGCCAACGCTGGAAACAGCTCAACGAACAAAAGGCTGCAACTATTGAAGATTCAGGTAAATGCTGTGTCGCAAGCATTGTGCCCAACAGGCTCTTATCCCTCCCTATATGCGTACAGACACACGTGCAGGCTAGTCTGAAAATATATTCCAATTTTTATGCCAACAATAAAGCACAAAAATGACAGTGGGACATCAAAAAGGGAGACCATGTTTTTCCACAGTCTTTGTGATAAACATTAAAACAATGACTGAACAGAAAATCTCATATTCAGTAATTTGGAGGGCATATTTTCCAACTGGATAGCTTCCTTTGGACCCTGGTTAACAGCTGCAGGGGATGGATAGAATAGTTGGTAATATTGTCTGCTTGGCTTTTCCTCTCCTTTCATCAAACTTTTAAATGGTTTGCAGTGGAAAAGCATGACTGTAACATCTTGTCTTTGTGCCCGGTGCGTATCATTTGCAAGAACGTCAGACAAAGTGACCTGCCACACACTCATTCCATGACAAGAATGCTAACAGTTTTAATTGACATTTTAATGCTGCCTCTAGTTCTTGTAAATTATGTATGGCAGGGTCTCCACTGGCACTGGATTTCAGCCCCTGGGCACTGTTTTTAGCCCGCTCACCTCCTTCTACAGGAAGATATAAATCCTGCTGCTAACACAGATGCTCAAGAATTTGCTGTGTTAATAGTAGCTGAGGATTTAGAGAAGCATATTTTTAAGCATCAAAATTGCTAGTTTCAGGAGTATTTAAATCAGTTCAAATGCTGAGGTATTTCTTCCACTCTGCATTAAAAAACATTTCAACCTGTTTGTTGCTCCTCTTCTCAAGTCAAGGATAGCACTTGTAGCATGATAGCACCTAAGAGAACCCTTCCCCTTGAGGAAAGATTCTATGAATACTCGTTAAACATATTTCTTGCACATAGTTTTTAACATATATATCACCTAGGGGAGAATTCAGAAAAGTATGTTTATGGTAGAGAAGCCTAAATCGCATTGTCCTTCAGCAAGTACATGTACTTTGCAAACTGTACGTCAAATTTGATAGTGGAACCCATGGGGGTTTTTTTATCATTGCCAAAAAGTTTATAAAAAAGAAATCTATACATTCTCAGAGAGAAAAAGACTCAGTCCTAAGTGTTTTGTTATTGTGTGGGTCATAGATGCAGAAAATAATAGAAAAAATAGTTGGAGGAGACTTCAAGCAGTCCTTTACTCTTAGACTCCTATCACAACAAAGGATTAAAAATGTCTAACCCCTTTTGGGCAGATAATTATAGATCTTGTGATGGAGATTTGATAAAATTTTATGAAACTTATAGGAGAGAGTATCTCTCTCTGTTGTCACTTTGGGAAGTTTCTATTAAGGCTTTATATAAAACTCACTTTCTGCAACAGCAGCACAACTGTCCTTGGGGGGGGGTGGGAGTTCTTTGCCCTTCTCTTCAGTTTTCTTTAAAGTATTTGAAGACCTACCGTGTCTCAAGCTCTCTCTTCTCTATTCTTAACATCCACAATAACCTTCCATTTCTTTTTCATAAGTTACATTTTCCAGACTTTGGATCCTTCCTTCTTTGTGTCACTCCATTCTCCCCAGTTGGTCCCTGCATTTCTTGAAGTTTATGTCAAAAAGTGGCAAAAGGACTCCAACAGAGGCTTTGTTAACACTGAGTGGAGCAGAAGGATTACTTCCTATGGCTGAATACATTCCTGCTTTCACACCCCAGGATGAGGCCTGCCTGTTTCCACAATAGCAGAACATTTCTGATTCATGTGCAGCTTATGTTTCACAAAGGAGGACTTGTAAACCACGAGGTTTACGATAGCAATACTGCTATCTAATGGGACATTCTCTAACTGTTGTACATGAATTTTCTCCCCTAAGAGTAGTACTTTGAATTCTCCTTAATCAACTGTAGCTTTTCATATCAGACTCTTTTTTCAATTTGTCAAGAATGTTTTGAATTGCAATTCTGCCCTACAAAGTGTTGGATCCCCTCCCAGCTCGGTACCATCTGGAAATTCAGTAAGCAATTCTCTATGCCTTCAAAGCCATAAATAAAAACAGGAAGCACTTAAAATATCTGTGTGATGCCAATTCTTTACATATATATATATACACAATATATATCTATATATATATTCTTTACATATATATATATATACACAATATGTATATGTGCAAGGTCCTGCAAATGGGTCGCGGCAATCCCAGACACAAATCCAGGCTGGGCAGAGAATGGATGGAGAGCAGCCCTGAGGAGAAGGACTTGGGAGTACTGGTGGATGAGAAGCTCAACACGAGCTGGCAATGCGCAGTTGTGGCCCAGAAGGCCAACCGCATTCCGGGCTGCATCAAGAGAAGCGTGGCCAGCAGGTCGAGTGAGGGGATTCTGCCCCTCTACTCTGCCCTGGTGAGACCCCACCTGCAGTACTGTGTCCAGTTCTGGAGCCCCCAACATCAGAAGGACATGGACCAGTTGGAGAGGGTCCAGAGGAGGCCACAAAGATGATCAGAGGGATGGAGCACCTCTCCCATGAGGCCAGGCTGAGAGAGTTGGGGCTGTTCAGCCTGGAGAAGAGAAGGCTCTGGAGAGACCTTAGAGTGGCCTTCCAGTGCCTACGGGAAAGATGGGGAGAAACGCTTTAGCAGGGCCTGTTGTGACAGGACAAGGGGTAATGGTTTCAAAATAGAGAGAGGTAGATTTAGATTAGATATTAGGAAGAAATGTTTTACACTGAGGGTGGTGGAGCACTGTCCCAGGTTGCCCAGAGAGGTGGTGGATGCCCCATCCCTGGAAACATTCCAGGCCAGGTTGGACGGGGCTGTGAGCAACCTGATCTGGTTGGAGATGTCCCTGCTCCTGGCAGGGGGGTTGGACTGGATGGGCTTTGAAGGTCCCTTCCAACCCAAACCATTCTATGATTGTATGATTTTATATATATATATATTCCCAAAGACAGACTATATTTGGAAGGAAAAATTCTGATCAAATGCTGTCAGGTTAAAGAAGAAGATACTGTACCTTTTCAGTAAGAACACCTTACTTTCAGGAGGGCAATACAAATGATGAGACAAGTTCATATAAAGCTCTAAATTGGTATGATGGTGTTTTAGTTTTTTCTTATTGGTGCAACTATTATGTGATAAGAAATCAGAGAAGAACTCTGAAGGTATGGCAAATCACACAGTACTGTGCTTGCAAATACCATCACAGAGAGCTATGGAAGACGAAGCTCAAGCTCTGTTCATCCATCTCAGAATATGTCTCTTCTATCATGCACCACACTGCTCCCTCAAATTTTTATTATATAAACTGCCTTAGACACAGGATTAATCCAAAATCTCAACTATAACAACAGATTAGGGAATTATACAGCAGACTAGCTCCTTCATATATCATGATCTTCTCTTCTATGTAATTAACTAGTACCATCCATCGTTAAGATGCATTTAAACGATGCAGGAGTTTTAAAAAGTCATCAATATGCTGCTCTGATTAAAATCCTTAATACGTTGCTAACATTCTTGGAGACCTGGAAATGAATAAAGGACATATCTGTATATGATAATAATTCTCCCACAATAAAATCTTCCTGTGAGGAGCTCTTCAGAGGTACATTCTGAAAACACCTGCAGTCTTACTGACAGCATATGGGATCAAATGAAATCAAATAACAACAGAAGACCAGCTGTGCTGTATCGGGAAGAAGCTCCATACAGCCTGTATCCTTTCTCTGACAGTGGCCAAAAGTGGATTATCAGGAAAGGCAACATTCTCTTCTCCTTTAGCAGTACAGTTCTCAGAAGTTCTTGAGGTTGTATCTTTGTGCCCCTCAGTGGATTTTTATTCCATGAACTTGACTAGTCACCATCCTTTTCTGTAAGCTCCTGCTCTAAAGCAATAAAATAAAAATCACACAACTGTACTTATTTATTCTGCCTTACATTCCCATTACATCTCAAGTTGAACCATTTCCCACATCCTTTGGAGCCCAATTTATCTCAGTCACAAGAATGGAAAGATGTAAAGACAAAAAAATAAATGAATTGTACTCCCAGAAAAATCTTTCCTTCTTCATTTTTACTCCACCTCTATCTAGCAAGAAGCACAATTTTTTAAAAATCTGGCAATGTATGTCCCAAAGGGTTTTAGAAAGACAAAATTAATGTGTTTACAGCTGGTACGCTCTCGCTTCTTGGGCCAGGCCCTTTTCTGAGTATGCAGGCAGGGGCCAGCTGCCCCAATGTCTCCACTGAGACACAATTGTTTACTCTGTAAGAAAGAGATACAGTGAGTGGCATTTGGATAAAACCACTAACAGCAATGGGAGAACGGGTCATCTGGTCTGTCACCTTTCTCCATAGGCCTGGTCCTTACCATTCAGTGTGTCTTTCTGTCCTTTGCCACTCCAGTCTTAACGGATGGGAGAACGGAAATGGCTACCAACAGTGACAGGAGAACATTTCCTACTCTAACAGAACCAAGATTTTTCTTGTCTTGCGGAATTCCAGTTTCACATTTGTGTACCGAGAGTCCTCGCTGTCCCCTGTGCACTGGGACACAGTGTCTACCTGCAGACTGCAAAAGGCCATGGTCACTACCAGTGATCTGGGAACAGCGCTGCACCAAAGAGATCTCCTTGTGAGCCTGCTTACATGAGGTTTACTCTGGGGTGGGAGAAGAAACCCTATCATATTCTCACCTTCTAAAGGACTGAATTAATAAGAGAAGTTGGTACAGAGACAATGTCCTGGGGTGTCCCTCTGAAAACCATCCTAGAAAATCAGTCCCAGAGGCCTGAACTGCTGAAACAGCAGGACGTCTTGGGCAGCTGCTGGTTCTTTGTCACGTCATTTGGTGGCTGGCAGAATTTTTTTAAAATGCAAGAAATGCTGTCAACACCCACTACTTAAATTTTACAGCTACTGCCTAAAGTAATGCTTTCTCAGGGAGACTGCTGTACCACCTCTACGTAAAAGGTATCTGCCCTGCGTCGGCTCACCCCTTGATGCAGGCTGAAAGGAATCTTGCTCACCTAAACATTCTGCACTTGAGATCAAGCAAGATGCTTTCATTTTAAACTGAAGCCTAATATGAATAGGATGGCACAAATGGTACCTCCAGCTAGAGGTGTAACGCATGGATACAGCTTTGTTTGAAAGACGGCTGAACTTCCCTTCAAAGAGAAAGGACGAGACTCATGCAGCAAGTACGTAGCTCCAGTTGAACCTCACCTGGCGTACACTTCCTGGCAGAAGAAAGTGAAATACAAGTAAGCTTATCAGGCAGTTAGGAAAGATCCGTAACAAAGGATAACCTAGTTGTGGGGCTTAGATTTCCCGGTTACTATCTTTATGTGACGTGGGGGCTGTGATGGCACTCCTTATTATCCTGTGCTAAGCAGAGAGAAAGAGAACATGGGGAAAGAAAACTTCTACCATACCTTAGACTTCTTATAAAATGACTTTAAAGCTTCACTCTCTAGATCAGGATGGATCATTTCTAACAGGTTTTCTGAAACTGTTTTTTTTCAAACAGGTAGAGAGAGAAAGCCTACTGGGAGCTAATTTCCTTTGGCTTAATAAATGCAAATTCACAGTTTTGGAACAGAAGATCTAGGATTTTTCTGCAGTCTCTATCCACCATAACACAGATTACATTTTTGCAGTGTTGCTTTTGATAACACTTAGCACTGAAACATAGTTTTTCTAGGAGATTCCTGAACATTAAACACTCGAAGAGTCAGAGGCACAAACACTGAGAGCCCTGAGGAATGACTCCCTACCTGATTTTGACTTGAAGAGAAGGTGTGTAGGCTCAGCTCAGTTTGTCTGAAATAGCTCTTTTGTGTCAAGTCAAAGACTAACAAATCCTATACTTTAAAATGGTTCAAGGGGAAGGGGTCATTTAAAAAAAGAACAACTCACAACTTTTTCCTTTTTTTTTTTTTTTTGGAGGGGATGGGACATGAGCATACCCCCCACTCAATGGAGATGCTTTTGGGCAAAGGCCAGTGGACTTAACAGATATTACATGGATGTGATATTCTAAATTCCCAAATAATAAATTCCCAAATAATAAATTCCCAATAATTAACACAATCGATGTCACAACAGTTGCACTCATTTACACGAATGACACTCCATCTCCTTTCCTGACTTTGTAAACGAGAAAACTGTTTACCTGAAATACCAAAGCACTCAGTAGGATATCTGAATTCGGAGGATGTCTGCACCACATGCTATCACGTATTATATATCAAAAGAGAGTACAAAAGAAACTCCTCGCCATACCAGCGAGATACTGAGTGACATCTGTGCACTGCCCGAAATTTGACTGCTTCCAAATGCTTACAGTAATGGAAGTGAACAGAAAGGGTGACCGCAAACCATATGATGCATTCATAGTAAACTGCCCCATTACAAGAGTTATGGCCACATTCTCTAGCGAGTCTCGTATACCACAGGCATGCAGCCGGCCGCAGCTGCCACACCAGGTCCCGCAGCGGTCGATATCGAATGATGTGCTACTGCCGTCGGAGCAGCCGCACTGCCAACATGCAGCGTGGACCGAAACAGCAAGTGATGGGCTTCTGGTGTGACCCCTGACACGACAGGCTAGGCAAAACCAGTTTGTAATTCATGACTTCCCCAAAATCTAAGAGATCCAGGATTTGCCTTCAACAAAAATCATTCCAGTTTGTCCTAAGGGCGCACAAACTTTTGCATACACAGAAATTAAAAGGATAAAAGATCAAAGGGATAAGAGGCAAAAATGAAAAATTTAAATTAGACAATCTCTAATTACCTATTACAAAAGTACAGTTATGATAAAAGTGTCCTTTGAAAGTCATTTTCCTTCAATATTTTGGCTAAAAGAGATTGTTTAATGTCACTAAATCAGGATGTGAATGTGTTGTTTGCAGCCTTTGTCGTGAGGCTGCTGTACTCGGCCTGTATTTCTGAGGTACTCCGAGCTCATTTGTTGTACAACTGCAACTTCCTCCGGGAGGGAATCTACCAGTTGGTAGACAGTTAAAAACAATTCACTGCCTTCTTCATCCTCCTCTTCTTCACAGAACACCATCAGAGTTCAGGACACTGAGGTAAGCTCGTTCTGCAGGGTCCTGATGGGGAATGAATCCCAGCCGGCCGCGATTCCCACCGTCAGTCACAGAGCATAAACGCGTCAGTCTGGAGAAGTCTGGCTGGTTTTGAGATGCCACACTGGAATTCCGCACTGCCTGCTTCCACCCCCACCGTTCACCGCGCCTTCCCCTCAAACTGAGAAAATAAAACCTGTGATTTGCAGTCTCTCTGGGTGGTCTGTGCCGCACTGACTTTGTCATTTGAAACATGAAACTGTGTTAGGGCATCGGTTCTGTGCTGTCTCTGAAAGGATACGGCTGTCTGCTGAATCAAAAATACAGCTTTCTCTACGAAGAACAGCGAAAGTCACAACATCACTTCTCCTCTCTTTTTTATTTACCACACTGACCATAAAGACAATATCTGTTTTGCACAATCAAACGTTTTATGCTCGAGTGGCCCCACTCTAACAACAACAAAAGGATCTGGGCTTGTGAAGAGAGTGGTTTGTTAAGTAAGTGGCTTCACTATGGTTCATTTTAAGACACATTAAGGCATCCAGAAATGGTTGCTTTTCAAAATACAGCTTATTTCCCCAGTGCATTCATAATCCATAGTGTCATTTGGGATTTTACCCCGGGAGTGAGTTAAGCTGAGAGATGTAGCAAAGGCAACCTGGACACGTGCATTTATTAGGTAGCAGAAATTGCAGCAGAGGGGGAAAAATGTATCTTTATATAGATTACAAGAAAACTTATTGCTTAGGAAACGAAGAAGTTTATGAAGATAAGGATGACTGTTATGAATATCAAGGGAGAGGAGCTTGACAATAAACCTAACTGGCAAACAGGACAAACGGACTGGTCATCTTCTTACACAAATTCAGGAGGAAAGATGTTTCTAAGCTTTATAATCGACTGAAGTCGATCAGGAATGGGATAATATTCTAAAAAATGGGCTGCCTACTGTTTCTCTTGCAAAGCGTGTATGTGTTAACCCATGAGTCCACAGAGAGCAATACAGGTCTCTTTCTGACAGCTTTGGATTTGCAAAGATACTTCATGTATGAAGCATTTGCGTTGGAAAACCGTGAGCACCATCCATGTAAGAGCTTGGCCAACTTGCAGGACTGGTTTAATCCACCAGCAAAGGAACGGCAAGCCTTGCTCCTCCTCCTTTAACAGAACCACAAGCAAGACAAAACGAAAGCAGCCAGGTGGATGACTGAGAGTAAGAAAAAGTAGTAATTTACTATTCATAGTAGAGAAACAGACCCCTGTCCCAAAAATTAAAATCTGAGGTATGTTTTAACATCAAACTGAACTCTCCTGAGTCATTCCTGACACAGCTCTTGCAGATGCTACATCATACATGCCATTTAATCAGCCTCTGTAAACTTTTGTTAAAATAGTGAGCTCCACCACATTTGTTTATCCAGTTTTAAGCTGTAACTTCTAAGTTCCATAACTCCAGGATTATTTCTTTTGCCTTGTGCAATCTTGGGAATGAGAGATGTTAAATTGCAGTGAATGAGATGAGCAACGCAGCTATTTTTAAAACTATTTTCCAGAGGCTAGCATGTGTCGTTGAAAATTGCATGGTGATAAAAAACTGGGTAAATATGTATGCAAACACATTATCATGATTCCAGCATATCCTGAAAACCTGCCTTCAGAAGCAGTAATGTCTTTTCACTATCACAACTTAAACTCACCCAAACACACCAGACCCCTCCCCAAGCAACACAGTAATAATGTCAAAAATTAAGATGGAAATTAGAAGCTTATGAGTAGCCACGTTTAAGAATTTGCAACCTTTAGCCTCTTCAACCAACACCATCTTCTAGTTAGAAATTTTAGATAAGAATATCCCTTTTGCAAACATAAGTTGAGTCTTTCTAAACGTGAACGTGCTATAAACATCATACCCCAAAGTGTAGCTAGGATAACATAAATAAACACATTGTGTTTGTATTTTTACACACCTCCATGCAGCTCTAACAAAGGAGCAAACACATCATCTACTGTGAAGTGAACAACCACCTTCCATCTACCCGTATTGACTCTGCTTTTTTCTCACGAAAGCTCCACTGCACTTTATGAAGAGGTACAACACTTTGGCAGTTTGCAGCGTTAGTACTAGGTTTGTTAACAGGAGACAAGACAGAGACGTGCAAAGCAGGGGACGGGGACTAAAGTTGCGTCAGAAGATCTGTTCCTCCCCGAGAAGGACTTTCCTTCTCCATCCTGTGTCTTGTTCAGTGCAGATATGTTCGTTTGCGTCCAAACCCCTGCACATCGTTCTGAGTACTTCTTTCCCGGCTCTTGTTGTCCTGTCAACATGAAGCATGTATGGAAACAAACGTGAAAACTGTGAGAATAATAAAACACAGTGACTTTTTATAAACACCCATCATGGCTTGTTTTTGTTTCTAAGCATAAAGAGAAACTCCTGGTTTCTGAGCAAACACAGAATTCCCAGGGGTTTTTCTATGCAGTGTACTTATATTGAAATGTACTCAAATAACACCAGAAACCTAATGTGATTTTACAGTCATGTTCTAGGATTCAAAAAACCACCTAAATTCAGCAACAGTGGTAAGAACTAGAAACTGGCAAACACCTTCACACCTTAAAATTTTGATTAAAAACACTGTCCCTCCTTGTCGTAGTTCAGCCCCGATTGGGACCAGACTATGCTGTCTCTCTCTCACTCCCCCCACCCTCCAGTGGGACAGAAGGGAGAATTGGTAAACAAAAAAAAAAAAAGAAAAAACAAATGGG
>JAAGAY010005668.1:0-18869 GCA_011801015.1 Ardeotis arabs
TTGCTTCTTATATCCCTGGCCAGGTTCAATTCCGTCAGGGCTTTAGCCTTCCTCACCCGATCCCTGGCCACTCGCACAGCCTCTTTGTAGTCCTCCCAGGCTACCTGTCTCCATTTCCACCCTCTATAGGCTTCCTTCTTCACTTTCAGTTGTTCCAGGAGCTCCTTGCTCATCCACGTGGGCCTCCTGGCCTTTTTGCCCGACTTGTTCTTCATCGGGATGCACCTCTGCTGAACTTGGAGGAGGTGCTCCTTGAATGTGGACCAACTTTCCTGGGCCCCTCTTCCCTCCAGGGCCGCCTCCCATGGCACTGTGCCCATCAGGTCCCTGAAGAGGCCAAAGTCCACCTTCTTGAAGTCTAGGGCTGAGAGCTTGCCATGTAGTTTCCTTGCTGCCCCATGGATCTTGAACTCCACCGCGTCGTGGTCGCTGCAGCCAAGGCTATCCTTCAGTTTTACATCCCGTATGAAATCATCATACTACTTAATGGAAGTTCTTTTAAAAATACCAAAAGGTAAAATCTGAGGCATTTTGTCAAGACTTTGAGGCTGTAATTAAAGAAAACACAAGTTCAGAACATGGCTGTACAACCATATACTATCTATCTATAAAGCAGGAGCTGGGACACTGTCCTGGTTTTGTTTAGTGAGGGGGGGCCTAAGGTGGTAGCTTCTGTAGGAAACTGCTAGAAGTTGCTCCCCTTTGCTCAGTGGACTCGGCCAGGCCTAGGGCGGACCCGCTGCTGGCCAAGGCCGAGCCGATTGGTAGCAGAGTGTTCCCTGATAAATGCCTCTGCAATAACGTATTTAAGAAGGGGAAAACAGAAAAAAAAAAGAGGAGAAGATGTGAAGGAGCTGAGCGGGGACAGAGACTGGGAGGTGCGAGCCTTGTGGGCCTTGCAGGCCTCACCCTCTGGCCTCCTGCCAGGCAGCCAACTGGGCCCAACTTGGCCCAGCCTGGCTGCAAGAAATGGAGAGGAGATGAGAAGTGAATAAGATGTAAAAAGGATCCTGAGAGGTGTCTGCCAGCCTGTTGTGAAGAATTTTTCTTGTGAGAGGAACGGCTGCAGACACTAAGGTCAGTGAAGAAGGAAGGGGAGTAGTAATGCAGCTCCTGGCCAAGATTCCCCTGCAGCCTGTGGTGATAACCATGGTAGAGCAGGTTGTCCCCCTGCAGCCCATGGAGGTCCACGGAGAGGCGGAGATTCACCTGCAGCCCGTGGAGGACCCCACCCCAGAGCAGGTGGATGCCTGAAGGAGGCTGTGGCCCACGGAGGGCCTGCGCTGGGGCAGTTGTTCTGGAGGGATGGCACCCCGTGGAAGAGATGGCCCATGCTGGAGCAGTTTCACGAAGGACTGTGGCCCGTGGGAGGGACCCCACAAAGGAGCAGGGGAGGAATGCAAGGAGGTCTTCCCCCAACAACGAAGCAGTGGCGTGAAACAATGTGTGATGAACTGACCATAATCCCGATTCCCTCTTCCCCCCTGTGCTGCTCAGGGGGGGAAGGTAGTAGAGATAATGTTAAGCCCGGGAAGAGGGAGGGGTGGGGGGAGGTTATCTTGTTCTCTGTCTCATTATCCTGCCAGTTTTAGAATAAATGAACAGTTTTCCCCAAGTTGAGTTTGTTTTGCCCTTTAAGGGACAAATCCCAATCCTTTAAGGATTTCTCCCCATCCTCATCTCAAACCTCGAGCCGTTTTTCTTATATCATCTCCCCCTATTCTCTCGGAGGGTGGGGGGAGTGAGAGAGAGACTGCGTAGTCTGGTCCCGATCGGGCTGAACTACGACAGACACTTAGGAAATTGCGTATATATATATAATGACAGAAGGAATTTAACACAAGGCCAATGTCAGGCCACACAATTTTCTCTCTTTCATCACTGATAGGTACAAACACTTTTAAGTGTATTTGTCTATGTGTACATACACATTCTATTGGCATAGCAAGCACTTCAGGCATTTTATGATGTCTGAGAGAGCCATAGTCTTACAGGTAATGCTTACCTACTTAAAGAATTTCCAGAAAGTATTGCAAAACCATTGTAAGTTCATAGACTTTAAAGAAAACTAGAAGTCATGTTTTGAAAATTTTTTTGGCTTTAAATTAAACAGTTGTTTTTTTAAAAAGTGTTTTCTACAAGAGCCTGAGCTTCTTGATATCTTACGTCTAAATACAGCGATGGTTGTTCTAGTGGCTGAAGGGTATTAGGTTTTCACAGACTACAACGATGATGAGAAAATTCTGGATGCTGAAGTAGTGTGTGGTCAAGAGACCAGAAGTACCTTGGGAATTCTGAAAAAAGAACTAGTTGGAACATATATATTTCCCAAATCTTTTTGTATATTTAATAATTTAAACTTAATCATTTGGGATTTTAAAAGTTTCAGATGTGCTTCTCGAAGTCTTTGATGTTAGAACTACGTATATTGATTTTTAGCTTTTATTTTTTTACAACTTTACTGAATGAATTTTGAACTAGTTGATCAATCATTTTTTAAGCAACCTAACTTGTATTTATTAGCATTGACTACAAAATTGCATTTGTGTTCAAAGAAAAATGTTAACAGAGTGGGAATTATTTATCCACCAAAGAAATAAAGGAAAACTACTTTTATATCAAATAGATTTTAAGATTGCTATTGGACAAACAGTTAATGAAAGGCTTACTAGAACAAAAAATTTCCAGAAACTGAAAGGCTGCAATTCTGTACAGCTAAATTTAATACTTTCTTTCCAAGGAATAGAATAAAATCACTTTTAGATACTAGTCCATGATTTTTAAACCTTCTCTTTAGTTTACAGTATAAATAATTTCAAAAAGCCAACCACATCCTGGGCTGCATCAAAAGAAGCGTGGCCAGCAGGTTGAGGGAGGTGATTCTGCCTCTCTGTTCTGCTCTAGTGAGACCCCACCTGCGGTACTGTGTCCACCTCTGGAGCCCCCAACACAAGAAGGATGTGGACCAGTTGGAGAGGGTCCAGAGAAGGGCAGGAAGATGATCAGAGGGCTGGAGCACCTCTCCTGTGAGGACAGGCTGAGAGAGTTGGGGCTGTTCAGCCTGGAGAAGAGAAGGCTCCGGGGAGACTTTATAGTGGCCTTTCCATACCTAAAGGGGGCCTACAGGAAAGATGGGGATGGACTTTTTATCAGTGAGTATAGTGATAGGATGAGGGGTAACAGTTTTAAACTGAAAGAAGTTAGATTTATATTAGATTATAAGGAAGAAATTCTTCATTATGAGGGTGATGAGGCAATGGCGCAGGTTGCCCAGAGAAGTTGTGGATGCCCCATCCCTGGAAGTGTTGAAGGCCAGGTTGGATGGGGCTTTGAGTGGCCTGCTCTAGTGGAAGGTGTCCCTGCCTGTGGCAGGGAGATTGTAACTAGGTGATCTTTAAGTTCCCTTCCAACTCAAACCATTCTATGATTCTACAGTTCAATGATAATTGAATTGTAGGAATAGGTGTAACTTCAGAATAAGAGAAACAAAATAGTGGCAATAATTCTGAAATGCACGGTTCAAATATTTTACATACAGTATTACAGGAGAAAGACCTCTTCTCTCCATGCTTTCCTCCATGCTACTGCATTAAAATTAGTCTTCCCCTTTCAGATCCCTTTTAGTCAAACCCAGAATACGACCAGAATTGCATTAATGATGTTCACGGTAGCAGACCTACAAACTGGACTGTGGAGTTCATTAGCAGGAATTTGAGGATGATAAGGTCTACTGAGCAGTGGCTTTGATATCTTAGGTGAAAACACAGGCAAAATAGGCAGCACGTTCTCATGACTAGACATGAGACTGTCTTTTTCAAGTATGCAGTTGATATTTTCTGTAACAAACAAGTGTTTTGTAATACAAAAAATATTTTAACTTCTGTCTGGATGGACACTTAAGCTGAGTGGCACGAAGACATTAATGAGGCACTAGCATGCTCTCCTACTTTTATTTTGATAATACATTTCTTTAAATGTATGGGCGTTTTTTTATAACCTAGCTTTGTATAATTCTATGCACACAAAGAGTTGTTTCCCACAACACATATAAATATATATATCACTATCAAAAATACCTGTCCATAATTGGCCAGAGATCCTCAAAGAAGTAGTCTGGTAACTGCCAGATCTTCCCAGACAAAATGGTGATTTGTAACATGTTTTTTGTGTCATCAGGGTAAAAAAAAAGTGAGGGAAGAGCCAAAAGCATTGTGCATATTATTCTATTATTTTATGAAACATATGCTGGTCACAATCAAATGTAGTTAAATCTGATTTACATTTGAGGGAAAGCAATTTAAATATGAATTACATTTATTTAATTACTGATGTATTAGCCATAATATTTAGCTATATCAAAATGTTATGCACAGAACCTACAATCACTTGGCATTGCTGTTTCTTTATCAGTTATCACTCAGTCTGACAGCATGTACATTTCTCCAGCTTTAGCTGCCTTTTTTGATCATTCAGTTCCCTCCCAGCTGAGCACTTTTTTTTTTTAAACTAGAAGTAGATTAGCCTTTTTTCTCCTGAAATAAATCAACATGATCAGGAGTTGGCATTGCTGTTGACATTATCAGCAACTCTAATATGGTGCAAAATAATAAATGTGTATTTTAACCAATTTTATCTGTCCATTCTAATTGTTTAAGTCAAACTTTCTTTCACATATCATGTCTAATTCTTGTTGAATATCTACCTCAATTATTTTCAGAAACTTTGTTACTAATTTCCCAGATTATTTTTTTTCTTTACTTGTTTCAACTGAAGGAGTCCAAAAGCCTGTCTTCATTAACATTTCTCAGTCTTGTGATAATTAAAATGGGTAAGCAATTATCTGCTCTGTTTCCACTGCTTGGTTTGTAGAGCTTCACATATTGAATGTTTGATCTTAAATGCCTCAACGGTCTTTCAGAGACCAGGCTATATATTCATAAAAGGCAGCATTCATTTTTGACAAAATCTGTTTACAGATGTGGAACCATATTGTAAGCTGTAGGCTGTTTCCTTTCATCCC
The DNA here is from genome assembly GCA_011801015.1 of Ardeotis arabs. Taxonomy (NCBI): domain Eukaryota; kingdom Metazoa; phylum Chordata; class Aves; order Otidiformes; family Otididae; genus Ardeotis; species Ardeotis arabs. The sequence goes on from JAAGAY010005668.1 coordinate 5,021, forward strand.
GATACTGTCAACCACAATAATTCATGCTTACTATGTTCCATATAACTCATATGATAAAGGCAAGATTTCAATTATTTTCCCAATATTTTAAGTGGTTTTGGTTCAGTGGACATAGAAATTATTTTGTTTTGTTCCTAACCTGTTCCTTCTGAGTCTTTGAAGATCTATTGGGATAGAACTTAAATCTTACTGTGGTATAAAATTTCAATATTTCCTTTCACTCTGGTTGCAGCTTAGATTTTGCCAAAAATTCAGTCACTCAACAATTCAGATTCTGTTTAATTCAGCTATCTCTACTTGACTCATTTAAATGCTCTTCTTTATCCTTATCCACAAGCTCAATTTTATATTTTAACAGTAGCTTTCAGAGCCCTTTATTTACAACTTATATATGTTGATTTTTGTAACTTGGCTGATATGTGATGGAGTAGCTTACAGGAATGGAGCAGATGTATCTGATTACAACCTCTGCACTAAAAAGAGAGCATAAAACTGGCTGCTTGGCATTCTTAGTTGAACACATCTTTTCTCTGTGTTTAGTACCTGACAACAGAAAGCTTTGAGGATCTTAAATGAACTGATGCATTAACTTAAAAAAAAATCACAAAGCTGGCAGACTTAGAAAGGAAGAGAGAAAGCATATTATAAACCATTGAATTAAACAAGAATAGAAATAATTACTCTTAAGCCTCCTGGTGGTAATCATAAAATGATAGAATCATAGAATGGTTGAGTTTGAAAGAGACCTTCAAAGGTCATCTAGTCCAGCTCCCGCTGCAAGGGGCAGGGACATCTCCAACCAGATCAGGTTGCCTAGAGCTCCATCCAACCTGGCCTTGAGGTTTCCAGGGATGGGGCTTCCACCACCTCTCTGGGCAACCTGTTGCAGTGTTCCACCACCCTCCGTGTAAAAAACTTCTTCCTTATGTCCAGTCTGAATCTACCTCCCTCTATTTTAAAACCACTACCCATCGTCCTATCACTACAGGCCCTGCTAAAAAGTTTTTTCCCTGTTTTCCCTGTAGGCCCCCTTTAAGTATTGAAAGGCCACTATAAGGTCTCCCTGGAGCCTTCTCTTCTCCAGGCTGAACAGCCCCAACTCTCTCTGCTTTTCTTCATAGGAGAGGTGTTCCAGTCCTCTGATCATTTTTGGGGCTCTCCTTTGGGCTCGCTCCAATGGATCCACGTCCTTCTTATGTTGGGGGTTCCAGAGGTGGACACAGTACTCCAGGTGGGGGAGTAGAGGGGGAGAATCACCTCCCTTGGCCTGCTGGCCATGCTTCTTTTGATGCAGCCCAGGATAGCATTGGCCTTCTGGGCTGGCTGATGTCTAGCTTTTCATGCACCAGTACATCCAAGTCCTTCTCCTCAGGGCTGCTCTCGATCCCTTCATCCCTGAACCTGTGTTGATACTGAGGGTTGCCCCGACCTATGTGCAAGACCTCATGAGGTTCTCACATGGGCCCACTTCTCAAGCTTGTCCAGGTCCCTCTGGATGGCAACCTGTCCCTCAGGCATGTTAACTGCATCTCTCAGCTTGGTGTCATCTGCAAACTTGCTGAGGGTGCACTTGACCCCACTGCCTGTGTCATTGATGAAGATGCTAAAGAGTACTGGTTCCAACATGGACCCTTGAGGGACACCATTTGTCACTGATCTCCGTCTAGATATTGGGTCATTGACAACTACCCTCTGGATGAGACCATCCAATCAATTCCTCATCCACCAAACAGTCCACCCATCAAATCCATCTCTCTCCAGTTTACAGAGAAAGATGTTGTGGGGGACCATGTCAGAGGCCTTACAAAAGTCCAGGTAGACAACATCCGTAGCTCTTCCCGTGTCCACTGATGTAGTCATTCCATCACAGAAGGCCACTAGGTTGGTCAGGCAGGACTTACCCTTGGTGAAGCCATGCTGGCTGCTTTGAACCAGCTCCCTATCCTCCATGTGCCTCAGCATGGCTTCTAGGAGGATCTGTTCCATTATCAGATCCCAGGCACAGAGGTGAGGCTGACAGATCAGTAGTTCCTAGGATCCTCCTCTTTACTGTTTTAAAAAATGGGTACGATGTTTCCTATTTTTCCAGTTAGCAGGGACCTCACCTGACTGCTATGACTTTTCAAATATTATGGAAAGTGGCTTGGCAACTCCAACAGCCAGTTCCCTCAGGACTCTGGGATGCATCTTGTCAGGTCCCATAGACTTATGCATGTTCAGGTTCCTCAGGTGATCACAAATCTGATCTTTGCTTACAGTGGGAGAGACTTAGCTTCCCTAATCCCCACCTTGCAGTTCATCCACTCAAGAGGTGTGGGAAAAGGGGTTGCCAGTGAAGACTGGCAAAAAAAAGTTGTTGACTACCTCAGCCTTCTCCTTGTCCGTTGTTACCAGTTCACCAGTCTTGCTGATCAGAGGGGGTGTACTTTCTTTGACCTTCTTTTTCTGGCTGATTTACTTGTAGAAGCCCTTCTTATTATTCTTTGCATCCCTTGCCAAGTTCAGCTCCAGCTGGGCCTTGGCCTTCCTGACCCCATCCCTACACAACTGGGCAGCGTCCCTATAGTCTTCCGAGGATATCTGTCCCTGCTTCCACTGCCTGTGCATTTCCTTCTTGCCCTTCAGGTCAACCAGCAGGTCTCAACTCATGCCGGTCTTTTGCGTTTCCTAAACCTGGGGATCGAGAGCTCTTGCACTCTATAGAAAGCATCCTTAAAGATCTGCCAGCTCTGTTCTGCTCCCTTGTCTCTGAGGGAATTTTCCCAGGAGGTCCTATTGACAAACTCCTTGAAGAGCTGGAAGTTTGCTTTCCTAAAATTCAGGGTCCTGACTTTACTCTTTGCCTGTCCTGTATCCTCAGGACTTGCAAATTCCACCAGTGCATGATCATTGCAGCACAGGTTGCCTCCAATCTTGACGTCACCAGTTAGCTGACTTGCATTGGTGACCAACAGGTCCAGTACGGCATCCCTTCTGATAGGGCTGTCTGTCACCTGGGTTAAGAAGTTATCCCCAGTACATTCCGGGAGTCTCCTGGACTGCCTACAGTAGTGTGTTAGAAGATTGTATTCTGGGGAATATGAACCTAGCCAGTAAGGAACCATAATTTCTTTTCCTAAGAACGATAAGCAGGAACTTTTAAAACAGAAAATCTTTGCACAAAATCTAAAGTAGCCTTTTTAAAAACTGAATTATGATTAAGAAGATTAGTTATCGGACTAGAAGCCAGTTACTGCAAAGAAACCTGTAATAAATATTGATTAGAATCATAAAATAATTTAGATTGGATAAGATCATTAAGATCATCAAGACTGCCAAGTCAAGTCCACCACTAAACCACGTCCCTAAGCACCACATCTACACGTTTTTCAAATACCTCCAGGGATGGTGACTCCACCACTTCTCTGGGCAGCCTGCTCCAATGCTTGACAACCCTTTCAGTGAATAATTTTTTCCTAAGATCCAATCTAAACCTCCTGGCACAACTTGAGGTTGTTTCCTCTCATCCTAGGACTTCTTACGAGAAGAGACCAACACCCACCTTGCTACAACCTCCTTTAAGGTAGTTGTAGAGAGCCATAAGGTCTCCCCTCAGCTTCCTTTTCTCCAGACTAAACAACCGCAGCTCCCTGCATTTGTTAGGGACAAGAGAGGAGGGTTCCTGGAAGTAATCTATATACCTGGTATTTCAAAAGTGCCAATTTACTAAAGCAAGGGAAAATTATGAGTGAGGTAATGGAATAAAAATAAGCACAAAGTACTGCAAAGTAAAAACAGTTTTTAAGAAATGTACTAGATCAAGAAAAAAAAGATTCAGTAACGAGACAGATTTGGCTAAAAGTTCATCTTGACTCAGTAGCAAAGGGGAAGGAAAGGAAATGCAACGTACAGAAAAAGGTAAAAAGCTAGTAATAAGTCATAGGAATTCAAAGGTAGGGAGTACAGAAAATGTTAAAGATGATTTTAAATACCAACAGCTCTAAAAATTCAGATATTTTAAAGTATATTAGCATATCTTAGCAAAGTTATAGGTCCTACATGGTTTCGCCCAAATGGTAAAACCAGAGGGTGAAGAAATGATGAAGCAGGGACACCAGATGCTGATATCTGGTATATGTCTGAAGGCAACACAGCGAGGTCCTGTCACGTGAGCATGATTAAAAACTTTCTAATCCATTAGTAACTAAGAATGATTGTGAATAATACTGAGCAGGAATTAAAACAGGCCCAGTTAACTTGCAGCCAAAAATTCTGAGGAGGTCTTTTTCTGTTTTATATGAAATTTTAATAAATCACAAACAAGAGAAGTACCAGAAAACTGGAACAGTGCTGCTGTTGTGCTACTATCAGCTGTAGTTTGATTAATTAAACACTGCCATCAGTCAGCACAAATAAACACCCTGATAAATTTTCAGAAAAGATTTGCCTGAATGTTACTGAATGCTTTACGATAAACTGAAGAACGGGACAAGAAGTTACATAATCAAGCTTGTTCCAGCTCTGCTGTAGTCATGGTGTGATCCAGTGGAATTGGATTCATTGCTCTCTTGCCTTTCAGATAGGGGCGGTGGAGCACAGGGAGTGAAAACAGTCCGTCCAAAGAGGCTTTTGTGGGAGGCATGCATTAATTTTAGTAAAGTTACAGGCTATGTGATAAAAGATAATATAAAAATGCAAAACATTATTGTATTGGCCAGTAACAGAAACATGTATTTTTTTCCAAAACATCTTTTAATCCAATCTTTTAATCCAAGTCTCTCTTTGAACCTGCAGTTATTTCATGTGTTTTTTTCAGCACCGCAAAATACTTGAACCTGACAGAACTCAAAGGCTGTTGTTAGGTCTCATTGCTGTAACAGGAGATGGTGGGATTGATTCCTCCATAAACACTGAAAATTTTCTGTAACATTAATTCTAATTTGTGGGTTTAAGAGTAAAAATATGGGATTTCTTTCCTCATAGAACAGGATTGCGGGCTTGTAGTTAAATGTGCGCTAGCTCCTTTACTCCTGCACACCATAAACCTTTACAAAACACAACAGGAGTAAATCTTTACAGCAGCACTCACGTGTGGAGTTACGTAGGAAAATTTTCCTATATAGTCAAACCTTTAGGATTTAAGAGGAGTCTTTCTCTTACCCTTCGACTTATGAGAACGATAATCTGAAAATTCCTTTGCTTCCTCATTTGCTTGCTTTCCTTGAAGTCTTTTTTATTTCTCTCATGAGATAAGGTACACCAGCAGTTTTATTTTACTGTCATCATTTTTTTGTTTGTTTGCAGTGTTAGGATACTGGGTAACTGCACATTGCAAAGATGAGATTAGCCTACCATGCAATTAAATTAGCAAAATTTGGCTATGATAAGTTTCAGACATCTGTTAGAAAGAAACCTGAGCTGCTGCTGCTGGTGGTGGTTGTTTTCAAAGTATTCCTGCTGCACAGACCAGTTTTGCCTTTTGAGAATTAGACTAGTTTGTGATTTTTATACAATTAATTGTTCACTTTCTAGGTGCTACTTTAATAGGTATCCTTTAATCCAGGCATTCCTGTTGAAGGGTAAGAACATAGTAAATAACATGTACTTGGAAGGTGGTTGAATCTGGGATATTTTTCGCCGCACCAGTATTTGGGGTCATTGAACCTGTCAAACTTGTTTGGGCCAGTAAGAGAGTTTCTCCGAGTCTGTTCCTTTTAAGGAGCGCAGCTACTGTGAGTTACTGAGCAATGACATGCACAGAGTACACAGAGTGCCAAGGAAAATAAATAAGTCAGCTGGAGTGAAACTTTATCACTCTGTAAAATAACAAAACAAATAGAAACTAAACCACCCACCCTAAAGAGAAAGCCACACATGATTGTTAGTGCAAAATTGAATTTATATTAATCTCCCGATTTTGAAATATGCACAACATTTGGGGTCTGTTTATCTTTGAATCTCTGTATGCTATGGAGCTGTTTACTCCTAAGAAAAGTGCATATAAACCACTACCAAATAAAAATCCTGTATCCATTTTTCACAGGTTAAAATGACCATGCTCTGTGAAGACCCAGCCCCCCCAGATTTCTCATTTTTTCAGTACTTTTTGAGTGAATGACAGCAAGGTTTCCAATCCGTTTCTACCACTGCTCTCTCTCATAGTAGATAAGAACATATTCTGAGCTAGAAGTGGTTAAGAAAAAGTGTATATGTGATTTAGAAGTAAAACTGAAATATGCTCGGTAGCAAGTATTCTGCCTTGAGGTTCTGTCCGTATCAACAATACCCAAAAAGCCACTATGAGCCGTCAAAAAAAACCCCATTTTTTAAAATAGCAAAACTGAATTTACTTCCCTTGAATCTACATTTTTGCTCATGTTTTTTCTAAAGCATGATCTGCCCCACTTCTATATTCATTACCTTTTTTACTCAACCAAACACTTCCATGTAAGACACATAATAAAATACGAGGTTATGAAATGTTTAAAAGTTCCTTCTACCATAGCTGTTCTCCAGGTTTCAACCGCTACCCAAAACCACAACATCCACTCTCTTCCTGGTTGTTGCAGAGCACTGTTTCTTGGTCTTTTTAGTTGGTACCCTCCTGATTTGAAGATGATGTTCACTTTTAAGGAAGCATAACAACAATGAAAACCTGATTAGCAGAACAGAGCAGTGTATGATTTTTTGTGCCTTTGCTCTTGAAGAATAACAATGTATAATAATACTTCCTGAAAGAGGGAAATACCTGTAGCTCTTTTATGATTTTTTTACAAGATATTCACTGAAAATTACTTCTGACTGTCCACCCTGAGGTCAAACATAACTACTACCCCACTTAAGAAAAAGGAGTGATTTAAAACGTTTCCCAACTATGTGTGAGCACAGCTTTTTACAGCTACATTTCAGCAACATGGGCATGTCAGACAATCAGATGTTTGAGTTCTACGCATTTTTACATCACTTCAGATTTTTTTAAATCTCAAACCTAGCCTTTGAAAAGCATACACTTTAGCTGAGGGCAGAATTTTCACCACCGATGGTTATTTATATTGTAACCAGCTCTCAAGAAAAACTGTACTGACATCAGCCTTTTACGTACTCCCCAGGTTTTGACAGCTTTCTCAAGATTGTTAGGAGTTAATGTGCCTGCATCTGTGGGAGCAAGTATGTCTGGTTAATGGTGGGTCAGTCAGAGGAGTTAAAGGGAAATGTGCTGGGTGGTAATAACTAGTCTGGAAAATAACACTAAATCTTAATGTTCTGCACAGCCTCTTGCAGCATAACTTTTAATAAAACCTAGAGGCTGCTACAGACAAGAGTGGCTGCCAGGTACTTGGAGTGGTTTTATTTCACTTCAGCAGCACCCAGAGAGATGTAACAGCATTTTGGATAAACAAAGCCCTCAGGATCTTAGTGGAAAATATCGATAGCCCTGTAATCTGCACAGTTCTATTACTCAGCTACAGGATACTTGACCCATAAGCAGGGCAAGTTTATTCAAGTATGCAACAAGTAAGCTGGAAAAAATAGCACTGGTGATTGGAAGAAAGCTTAAGCATATCACATACATGTTAGTGCCATGAATAAATTGCCCAAAAGATTTCCTATGTAATACTAGCTTGTTTTTAGGTAAAGAAATAGGTGAAATACAATGTAATATGTTGGGAAGAGTCCTTCAGGCCTGTTAAAAAATTTACATGTTTGGAACTCGTCAGTCACTGAGAAATGACTGCGTCATGCCACAAAAAAAACCCCTAATCTAGTAGCCTGACCCTGCTACTCATAAGAGGTGGGGATCTGTGCAACTTCCCTTTTCCCCTCCCTTCCTGTGGCTGTTGCATTATGAGACTTTTTTTGTTGTCATTTTTTGTTAAAGAGTCACTCATGAGGGAATTTGGACTCTCCTCCACTGAAAAAGGAATTTTTATCAAAGCTTCTTAAGTGAGCTGATGTACTTCTGTGGAACCACGGAGGAAAAACTCATATAGTACGATCCCGAAAACTCTTCTGTAGATGCTTATTTTTGCTTTTCAGTAATGCTAACAAAGGTAAGAGATATACAGTAAGTTTGGACTTTGAATTTTTTCCTTGGAGAGCCGACCTTAATGTGGGAACAGAGATATGATGTGAATTTTCAAAGTTGTTAGCGTAGTGGGAATTGTACCGCTGTGTACACTTTTCTGTAGTTCACCAAAAAAAACCCTGGTTCTGACGTTTATCTCAAACTGTATGTACTGGTCATCAAATACTATTAGACAAGGCAAATATTTACTTGCAGTAGCAATGAATGTTATTCAGAGAATAGCCACATTTGTATGAAACTCCAGGATCAGCAAACTCAGAGGATCCTGGCTCCTTTAAAACCCGCCTGCATTCTTTCTTATGTCAGGAAGGTATTCTAAAAAGTTACTACCACTTAGAATTACTAAAATATTTAGCTTTCAAATTGTGAAGCAACTGGTTTATACTTACTTTTATATATTTAATTGGTAAAGATGGAGACAATCAATTGTTTTCCATGGACCTAGAAATACCAAGTTTTGATTTTGAAAAGTATTTTATCACCCACATGCAACTGCCTATGGGGAATAAATCAACAAATAAACCACTTATGCTTGTTTAAATAAATATTTGCTTATCTTTCTGTTTTCTAATGGTTTCACCTATCACTGTTGCATAAACTTTGATTCAAAAGATTGTTGCCTGTTATTAAATGCATTTAAAACGCCATGAGTTCAAAAGCTCAAGTATCATTGCAAAGTTTGTTCTCTTTAGAATAAACCAGTAGAGAGAAAAATGACAGGAGAATGCCAAAGTGAAGAATCAAACTATATGGAAACTTTGAACACATGCACAGAAAAAGCAAAGCTGAGAAAAAAAAAACTTCAATAGTTTAATTTTTAAAGCATACATGATGTTATTATAAACCTGAGGATCTAGCTCCTGTGCAACAGATGTTTTTTCCCCACTCTGAGGAAAAAAAAAAAAAAACCACAAAAAAACCAACCAACCAAACAAACAAAAAAAACCAGAAGAAAACGCTTTCTACACCTGAAATAAGTTGGAAAAGAGATCTAAAAATCATGTGCTGTTTTTGCAGACCTTCAGTAGAGTTAGAAGGTCATAAATGCCACGTTCTCCACTGTTTGCAAACTTGTAAATGAGTTTCAAACTCTGGGACATGGAGTGTGATGTGGTGTTACACTAGCAGATGTCTCCTGAAACAGCTGTGGAGACGATTCTGCCCGGAAAACAGAAGGAGCCGAACTAAAAAAAATCCCGAAGCCATGGGACCTCTTGCCTGAAGGCGTTCACACCTCGACCACCCTCACCACAGAGCCGTGTCTGTGATTTTAGCACGGGTGCCTGTGTAGCCCTTTCTCTTCGAGGCGACGGCAGCTGAGCAGCTCGCTTGCAGTTCCTCGACCTCAAAGGAGCCGGTGGCCATTGTTCTGTAACAAGTCCGTGCCTTCTGCACGAGAGAAGAGCAAACACGCCTTTTTGTGATGATGCTGCCAATTGCTGCGTACCTGTGTCACCACAGACCCTGAGCCGCCCGTAAAGCACCCGCTGCCTCGCCCCGAGACACGGGGGCTTCTCTGCGTGTACGAGGTTGGGGGGCGGGGGGGCCGTGGGACTGTTTCGCTTTAGTTTGTTTTCGAGTAACCGCCTGCCTTCGCTTCCCGCCGGAGGAGGGGTCGTTCCCGCCCCGGCGGAGCGGCGGCCCGGCCGCGCCCGCAGTCGTTCACCGGCGGGAGGGGGCGGTACCGGCCTGCCCCGGCCCATGGGCACGGACGGGCTCCCCTGCCTTCACCTCCCCTTCCTTCCCGTCTGCCGGGGCCGAGGACGCGGGTGGCCATGGCCGGCTGCTGCCTCTCCGCCGAGGAGAAGGAGTCGCAGCGCATCAGCGCGGAGATCGAGCGGCAGCTGCGCCGGGACAAGCGGGACGCCCGCCGGGAGCTGAAGCTGCTGCTGCTGGGTGAGTGCGCGCTGCTCCGGCCCGGGGATGGCGGGGGGGACACCTGCATGCGGCGGGGCTGAGGACAAGAGCGGCTGATCTTCACAGCCCCGCACCTCCGGGGTTGTGGCTGCCCGGGTGGGGAAACGTGCACCGACTCCCACCGCGCCCAGGCGCTGCGAGGGGACCGTGGTGTCTTGCGCGGCGCTGCTGCGAAGAGGGCGCGGTGGGTGGGGGAACCCTGGCACAGGTTGCCCGGAGAGATGGTGGATGCCCCATCTCTGGAAACATTCAAAGCCAGGTTGGATGGGGCTCTGAGCAACCTGATGTAGTTGAAGATGTCCCTGCTCCTTGCAGGGGGGTTGGACTAGATGTCCCTTCCAACCCAAACCATTCTGTGATTCTAAAGCAAACCACAAGCTCAGGAAACAGTGTGTCGCGTGTCCAGGAGAGCACAGTGGTTCTTGGCACTGGTGTCCCCAGTACCATGCAGAAGAGCAGGGAGAGGCCTTGCCCGCACACTTCTATCTGGAGCATCCCCTCTGAGCCATCGCTTCCTACATCCGCCACTTGCCTTTTTCAGTGAGTGCTGCTTTGCTGGTGGTAATCCAAGTTGGCAGAGGTGTTGATGAGAGCTCTAGTGTGGATGAACTTGACAGCTTTAAGCCTTTCTGGCTGTTGCTGCTCCATGTAGATGCCAGACACACCTACGATAAGAGTTCCTACTACTCTGATACCGGCTGGGGGGAAACTAAGCCCAGAGCTGTGGCTGAAAGAAAACAAGGAACTTGAAACTATCTGCTGCAAAATGTTAAACTAAGGTGAAGCAGCCCCTGTCTAGGGAAGTTTTATTTTTCCGTGGCAGCTATTTGTGCCTGAACAGCTCGATGCAGAAACTCTTAGGCATCAAAGCTCCCAGTGTGGGAAGAGCTTCTCTTGCTGTGACCACTGCCAGAGAAGAAGTCAGTGTCCATATTGTAATGAGTTGGTGAGCTAGCGCTGCCGTGTGCGAATGCGAATGCTCCCTTGCTAGAGATGCTGCCATCATCTCCGCTGCAGATGGTTTGAGATGCAGCAGCTTGTGTAATGTACCTCACTGAATAACCAACCAGGCTTCAAACAGCAAGTTCTTACGAAGACCGTACAAAACTGTAGATCAGAAACTCAGTTTAAACATGCTGCTCTCAGTGCTGAATTACAAAATGACAGTAACATGAAACTGGTTTTAAAAAAAAAAGAAAACACAAAATACTGACTCACCCTCAGTGCTATATGTCTGGTTTGCTATTGCTTTTGCCTGTTACCTGTGTAGAAATCTGTTGTTGACTGATGGAAGAATCTAAACTGATGTCTGTTGGATTTTGGATTTTGGAGCAAACATTTAAAAGAAATAATAATTGTCTATTAAAAACTCCTCTAGTGTAATGTTTTATCTGACCTAGGTGGGACATTACCAGTATATGTAATACTGTAAGAAGGATAACTTGTTATGGTAGTAATTAAGATATTTTCTTGAATATGGAGGTAACCATGTATGTCCAGATAGTGCAAATACACTTTAGAAAGTGTAATTTGAAGCAGATAGTTCTGTTCCATGAAAAGTAAAAATATATCATCTTGTCTGGCAAATTTAGCAGTTCCTTTAGTCTTTTACATGATAGGAAAGAAGGTGGTTATTCTGGATTGCTATCCATCCAGCAATGTTTTGTTGTCAAAACACGCATCAAGGAATGATGCAAGAGTGGTATAAACATGACTTCTCTCCTTTCCCTAGCCTGTACTCTTGGCTTCCAACTGCTCCTGTCTCAGGAACTTCCTGACCCACATGGGGATTCTGATTTCTCAGCAGCACTCAGCGGATTCCTCTTCCATGCATTTATCTAGCATCCTTCTGCCATCCACAGCATTTTGTGGCAGGAGATGGTCAGCTTACCTGTGTTTTGTGTCAAAAACCACATCCTTTGTTTTCAGATGGCCTATTACTCTTATTTAAAATGTCTTAATATTTGTTTTGAAAGGGGCAGCAGACTGTCAGTGCCTATTCATTCACCCCCATGCCTGGTCTGATTTTACAGACCTGCTATATCCCTCTTCAGCCATCAGTTTTCCAAGCTGAAGCAAATAAGTGATTTTTTTTCCTTCACTGTGTCCATGCATGTGCACGGCAGTGGTATGCCTATAAAGAAGGATATAATATATTTTGAAATCCTGATTCTTCTTGAGAGATGTCCTGGGAAATGTCTAGTTTTATCATTTTTTTTTTTTTTTAAACATTGATCTTCACTGTTACCCCTGAAGATCTATTCTCTCCTTGCTGTTCTTTTTTTTTCCCCTGCTGTTCTTTTTTTTTCCCCACTGTTCTTTTTTTATTTTTTGACCCCGCCCCTGCCCCCTCCCGAGTGCGTCAGGGTTTCCCTCTTGATAGTGATTGCAGACTTTGGATAGAGCTCAGATTATTCCATAATGCTGAGACCTTTGGCAGAATGGACCCCATTGCAGCCATTATGGGTTCCTAAAAAAGACCCTATTAAAAATTCTTAATGAAAAGGGATTTGTTGCTGGGAGAAGTGGGCATTTTTTTTAAAAAAAACCAACCAAACAAAGTAAATTTAATGGCTAAGAGGACTAATGTATTCTTTTCCCAGTAGCTTATTAGAGGACATAATAATTTATAAATAAATACTTAAATTATGATTGTGAATAACACTTCAGTGTAAAACCTCTAAGCATGGGGAAGATAATGCTGCTTGTGAACACACATAAGCATCGGACTGTGAACTGTGGGAGTGAGCTCAGGTGGTCCTGCTCAAGACCCAGTGAGGCCATCTCAAGTGGGTTTTCTTCCAGCATCATTATAATGACCGGGTGTGGAGAGGGTCGTATTTGACAGAGTCAGTTCTCATTGATAAGCCACATTACGATAGAACAGCTGCTCTTCAGAGTTCTTGTATAAAGCAGAGAGATGCATTTCGGGACAGTAATCCGCAGCAGTTCATGCTGCTGGCTGTGGTAAAATACAGTTTGGCATTTTTAAGTAGTGGCATAGGAATAGGAAACCTATCTGTGATTATGTGGGCATGGTCAAGGCGTCTCAGCCTGTGCAGCTCCACAATGCATTGCGGATATGGACATGAGAAAAACGGCTGCTGTGCCTCAGCTCCTCACTGTTAACTGGCAGTAAGGGCTCTTGGTTCATCTTCCTGGGATACGTGCGTGTTGTGGTTTTGTTTAGTGAGGGGGGGGCCTAAGGTGGAAGCTTCTTTAGGAAACTGCTAGAAGTCGCTCCCCTTTGTTTAGTGGACTCGGCCGGACCTAGGCCGGACCTGCTGCTGGCCAAGGCCGAGCCAATTGGTAGCAGAATGTCCCGTGATAACATCTCTGCGATAACGTATTTAAGAAGGAGAAAACAGAAAAAAAAAAAGGAGAGACAAGATGTGAAGAAGCTGAGCGGGGGCAGAGGCGCAGAGGGGGAGGCGCAGGCCTCACGGGCCTTGCCGGCCTCACCCTCTGGCCTCTCGCCAGGCGGCCGACTGGGCCCAACTCGGCCCGGCCCGGCTGCAAGAAGTGGAAAGGAGATGAGATGGGGTGGGTGATGTGAAAAGATCCTGAGAGGCGTCTGCCAGCCTGTTGTGAAGAACGAACTTTTCTTGTGAGAGAAACAGCTGCAGACGCCAAGGTCAGTTCAGAAGGAGAGGGAGGAGTAATGCGGCTCCTGGCCAAGATTCCCCTGCAGCCTGTGGTGATGACCATGGTGAAGCGGGTTGTCCCCCTGCAGCCCATGGAGGTCCACGGAGGAGCAGAGATCCACTTGGAGACCATGAAGGACCCCACACCGGGGGAGGTGGATGCCTGAAGGCGGCTGTGGCCCGTGGAGGGCCCGCTGGGGCAGCCGTTCTGGAGAGACTGCAC
>JAAGAY010005669.1:0-17670 GCA_011801015.1 Ardeotis arabs
AAAAAAAAAAAAATTAGAATAAGCTAACCAGTATCCTGAAGTAAAGGAGTTTATCCACACTATTCATAATTCTCTGCATTAGTTTGTGTACATCTTTCTTGAATAGGGATTACCAAAACGGTACACAGGACTTCAGTTTGAACAGGGTCTCATACAATAGCAATCTGATCTATTACTACTGGACATACCCTTCCTGATGCATTCTGACATGGTATCTTCTGGTTTTATGCCATCTATAAAATTCATTAACTCATTCTTACTTTTCGTGTTGGTATTAAAAAAGAATTAGTCTCAGAATAATCCTTTAATCAGACTGCTAGAAATTTCCTCAAGATTAATTGCTTTTCTTTCAGAGACAGTTACTGTTGTCTTTTCTTTAGCTTGGTCTTGGCCATCACAACTTTTACCACTATGCAACTGTTACCTGTTAATACATAATTGCTTAAAGGAAAGAGGGAAAAAAAAATAACAAACCATCAAAAAATTTCTGTCACTTTAGACTAATACATATATCTATACATATGGAAAACAGAAATAATGAAATCAATGCAGTCGTGTTTTTTGAAATGCAAATTTAGCTTACAAGATGCAATTTTACTCATGTTAATGCAATTGCCAAGTGTGATCTGATTTAATAAAAACAGAGCTGTCTCTATTATGTTTTTGTGTGTGTGTGAAATGAGCTATTGCCAACATTCTGACCACATTTGCAGGACATGAACTTTTTGGTCTTTAGCAGGCAGAATATAATAACTGTTAGTGTTATGCATGCCAAGTGCCTTGTTCTTCCTAAATTGAATGACATGTATATCACATAAAATTACCCAGAGTCACAGGGGAGTTGCAGCTGGGGAAGACTCTGACACAAACAAGGAGGATTACAGTTATTTTACACTAACGGTAGAAAATACAGATCTCAGTTATAGAATGTCTTTCTTCAATTTGCAAACAAAAGAAGTGAGCCTGATGACATGTTGACTGTTTCAGCTGTGAAATAGATCCAGTAAGGAGTATTTTTTTTTCTTGATTGACTCCTGATAACTCTCAAGGTTACAGATCCTTACTTCAGAGAAAATTCTGAATAACAAAATTTTTTGTATGTTTTATCAACAAGGCAATAGCTCAGTGTAACTGAGCGGTAGTTACCTTCTAGTTCCTGAAGACACACAAAGATGTAGCAGTATCCTACTAAAAGCTTGTGCCAATATAACGCTTACTTTCTCCCATATTGACATTTTGTTATTCTGATAACTGATTAACAACTTCTTTCTCAAATTCTCTCTCCCAAAGTTTCCCAGTTTCCCCAGCTCTTCTCATTTTTCTTCCTCACCTACTCAAGTGTCCATGTGCTGCCACAAGTCAGGAGGAAAATTGCGTGACGTTCACATTCAGGAGAGTGAGAAGGAACTATGATATGACAGAGAATCATATTCTTGGACTGAGATTCTATGTAAGTCCAAAAAAGAGAAAAAAATATTATTCTTGATACCTCTATGGGAAAACCAGTTGATCGTCTATCATCTCTTCTTCATAGCTGACCTCATGAATGGCTTCCTTCAAGCAGTTGTCAGGGCCTTAAGTGCACTAATAGGCCTTAATGGCCTTGGCCAGCCTTCCCCCAAGCCCACCTGGCCTCTGGAGGTCCTCAGAGGTGAACTGGGCCTTTCTTCTTCTCAAGCTTACGCAGCTCCTGCAGCTCCTACAGCTCCTGGTGTCCGCTCCACAGCCCTCACGGCACACAGGCAGTGGGACACCTGTTTGTTGACACAGCGTTGCTCAGTCCATCTCTTCCAGCACAGGCCAACTAAGCGGTGTGCCACGCTGTGCAAAGGACAACCTCAAAAAAAGTTTCAAAAGAAGAGACAATAAGAATATGACTTAAAAAAAAAATAGAAAAGAATAAGAGGTATGAAAAGCATGATCAGAAAATGTAAAAGAAACTAGGTTGCCTACTCTAGGAAAGAGAAGAACAAGGGAAAACATAATTAAAGTTTTCAGTTTATTTTTAAGCATAAATGATTGAACAAAGGGATAATATGACCACATTGTACATTATCTGTCTTTTGAAGTAAAAGAGAGTCCTGCCATTTCTAGTGTAAAATGCTCAGCAATCTATAATCAGGAAAGTATGTTAGTTGTCAGTCTTAGGGCAACACTAACCTGTAGCGATATTTCAAGTGTCTGTATGAGGTAGAACTTCTGTCATCTGTGTACCTAGTGGTGTTATTGGGTAACTTTTAAGTTTTCTAAGTTGCTTCTACTTACTGACAAGTTGTTAGGATCTTTAACACTCCAGTACCTGGTGCTGATGTTGCCGAGTCCTAAGTCTATGTCTTTTGGAAAAAAACAAACAAACAAACAAACAAACAAACCAAACAAAAACAAAACAAAACAAAACAAAACAAAACCAAAACAGCCACAGAGTCTGTGTGGAAATGAATATGTCCTTCATTAAATGTCTCTTCAACAGCCAGAGGAAAGTGGGACTACGGTGGTCCCTAAAGGTCCCTGTTGGTGCATATGCTGTCTTGCTCTCTGTTCATTTATCCTAGCCTCATCGGGACATGGAGCAGGAGAGAGGGATGGTGAAGGGTGTACGTGTATTATAATCTTCATTATCATATATTCTGAAGCATCTTGAATGGGCTCTTCACTTCCACAATTCAGATGTAGTCAATGTCATCTTCTGGGTGAAGTCTAAGCTTCTAAGGTCTCTATGTACACATAAAGTAAATATAGCATGTCCACTGGAAGTCTGCATTCATCCTCCACTGCAGCTTGTGTCCCAAGAGTCCTAATTCTCTTCCATTTGGCTTGAAGCTCAAGGAGAAAACAAGTTTTAACCTTTATGAAAGTGTGTTTTGTTTGTTTCCTATGCCTCCTTGCATCTGTTCTCATCCTCTTCTCTTCTCCTTGCCTGTTTGATTTATCCAAAATGACTTTTCTGATCCTATTGCAGGTCTTATAGATAGGTAATTACATTAAAAAGTACTTATTACATTAAAAAATGCTGTTGTGGTTAGCAGTCTCAGGATGTTAAAATAGACATGAAGTTTGGATTTTTTTTCTCTGTTAAGAATTTTGAGAGGGCAGCAGAGGGAAGGAGGAGGAATGAAAACATCCTTTACCAGAGACTAGTACTCTGCATTCATTAAGTCTCTCAGACATTTCTGAATGCAGTGTACTATACTAATAGATGAAGGACTGTGGATTAAGGAATAAGCACTGCAACATCTAAAACCCAGTTATTAAACTCGAGCAATGCAATCCATACCATCTAAGTTAGGTGCCAAGATAGTATGTGCAGTCAATGGAAAGATTTAAAAGCCACTGAAAAAAAAAGTAGAGGGCATAAAAAATAAATCTCTCATTATGGGGAAAACTGCTTTTACCACTATGATGTTCTTCAAAAACTGGAGCTGCCTGTTGCTGCCTTACTAGTAGATACACTTAAAAATACTAGATTAAGTGTGGTAGTCAAAATAGGATTAACAGATCAGCCTTTCTAGAGATATTAGTAGGGTACCTTTGTTATAAGACCATGGAGCTTCCAAAAATGCTCAGAAGCCGTACGATGGGTGTGTAGATGGTTAGGATACTCAAAGGTCTTTCTGGAAATTTTAGCTATCTGACTTCTTTCAAAGTAGAAACTTTAAAATACCTGCTAGCAGTTTTGTCCAGGTTTCTTCTTGACAAAACTAATGAGCTGAAATATATTTGCAAATGACTGGGTTTTTTTTTTAGTTTGCCTAGTTGGGATTTTTCACTATGCAAAAGATAAAGCAGCAACAGAATACTAGCTAAAGGAATAGATACTTCTCCTTGGATTTTCGTTCTGTTTTGTTTTGTTTTCCACTCTGCATTAATTTTCATTCTAAATTCTTGTCATAATAATGATAGTAGGGAACGAATTAATACTCTTGGTTACCTGTCTGAGACAGAACTCTCCTTTCCTATTAATACAATAACATTTTTACTTCACGGGATTAAAAAATACACTGAAGCAAAGGAGAGTTATTTTTATTTTACTTTGCAATCTGCAGTATTATGTACAAGTATATACTACTTTAATTTTTGTTAGAGATGAATGGTCCATCATTAACCTTTGCATTCAAGCTGAATTCCTCTCACCGTTGCGAAGACAGGCTATAAGCACAGCAAGTTAATAGCTTTTCAAGGAGCTGTCTCAATGGATCAGCAAAAATTTGAAGTAGTCTTTCTTCTGTAACCAATGTAGGGATTACGAAAGGAGCTTTGGTCACATCTTATCAGCAAAACTTCCTGTCATATCAGAAGCTTAGGACCACTAGTTACTGTGCAATGTAAAACAGCTATCAGGATGCCCCAATGTATGTGGAGACATTGTATTGTTGAAGAGCTGGTTCAGGATCAGACTAGAACAAACATCTCTCAAAGACACATACTTTTCTGCCCTGGGATGTGTCACATGTCCTGCAACCATTGCTGAATAACTTACACACTTCACTGCATCTGAGCTTTTGGAAGGCAAAAGTTCCGTTTTAATCTGAGTGTATTACACTTAAGAGAGACAGCAAAAATATGACAGAAGAATGGATGCAAGCTAGGTGGCTGAAAACTAAGTAGGTAAGACATCCAGACAGAAAAGAGCACAGAATAAAGAAATAAAATGGAAGTTGAAAAAATGTCCATGGCAAAAAAAAAAAAAAATCAAATAAGAATCTAAAAAGAATAAGCCTAGTTATCCAATTAGTATTCTAAACTACTGTAACTTCATCTTCTCCTGTATAAGGTCCTTTGACTCATGGCAAACTTTTTTTTTTTTTGTCAGATTTGTTAGAGCACTGAAGCTCTCCTTCATGCAAATACTTTTCAAACATTATTTAGTAGGTGTAGCCAAAAAAGCATTTCTTATTTGTGTCTGTCTAGAAAACGGGAACAATATAGTTGTTACTTCTGTCTCCTGGGTTTTTTTTTTTACCTAGAGACTTGATGGAATTGCACATTGAAGCATTTAGAGCTGAAATAAGTGAATGTATCAGTCTAACAGTTGAATAGCATCTTTGTGTAAATGGCATATAAAGTAATACTTCTTGGGAAATGATCCCAGTTCCTGACAAGATTTTGGGTTTTAGTTCAGTATTTTAACTTCCAGAGTTGCAACATGTGGGACTTTTTTTTTTTATCAGAGTTAATTGTTTTCACACTTAAGCTACACTCTCACAGTGGGATCAGCTGTGGTATTTGAGCTAGAGCTCCACAGTAAGTGTGAACACATGAGGGATCCTCAAATCTGGAACCTGCTCCCTTTCTTTTCTCCAGAGCTTGGCCTGGATAGTGCTGCCAGCTTTGAAAGGATAAATATTTAAGTACACTTATGAAGAATGAGGCATGTTATATACTGATAACAAATGAGGCATGATGTCTAACATCTTTATGAAAGGTGGGTTATAATTTTGCATGAAGCAATTCCAGATGGAAAAGCACAAAAAATAAGACTAAACTTAGGTCTCTGACAGACAGATAATTTCCCCCTTCTTCTCATGTTTCTCTTAGCTTTACTCTCCAGCAAAAATGAACATGTGTATGGAGTATATGGAAAACATTGAAATATTATCTAAATTGTACACATATGCATATGTAAATGTACATATCTACATATAAATATGCACATATGCAGATTCCCCCAGATACATGCATCATTCTGTCGCATACACAAAGACATGAAAAAATCATATATATATATGTGTGTATGTGTGAGAGACTCAATAATGTTTACAGTTACATATACACATTAGACAACATTTACACATATCAATTCTCATTTTTGTCTGTATGTCATAGTTTAGCCTCAGCCAGGGCCAGACTACGCAGTCTCTCTCTCACACCCCTCACCCTCCAAGAGAATAGGGAGAGATAATTCAAGAAAAAAGCTCGAGGTTTGAGATAAGGACAGGGAGAAAATCCTTAAAGTTACCGTTATGGGCAAAACAGTCTTGACTTGGGGAAAACTCTACATTTCTAAAACCAAAGGAGGATAATGAGACAGAGAACAAGATAATGTCTCCCACCCCTCCCTCTTCCCAGGCTTAACATTATCTCTACTACCTTCCCCTCCTCTGAGTGGCACAGCGGGGAAAGAGGGAATGGGGGCTGCAGTCAGTTCATCACACATTGTTTTACTCTGCTGCTTCGGTGTCGAGGGAAGAACTCCTCACATTCCTCCCCTGCTCCAGCGTGGGGTCCCACCCATGGGCCACAGTCCTTTGTGAAACTGGCATGGGTCATTTCCTCCACGGGGTGCAGTCCCTCCAGAACACCTGCTCCAGCAGGCCCTCCACAGGCCACAGCCTCCTTCAGGCATCCGCCTGCCCCAGTGTGGGGTCCTCCACGGGCTGCAGGTGGATCTCTGCTCCTCCGTGGACCTCCATGGGCTGCAGGGGGACAACCTGCTCCACCATGGTCATCACCACAGGCTGCAGGGGAATCTTGGCCAGAAGTAGCATTACTCCTCCCCCTCCTTCTTCACTGACCTTGGTGTCTGCAGCCATTCCTCTCACAAGAAAAATTCTTCACAACAGGCAGCCAGGTGCTTCTCAGGATCTCTCCACATCTCATTCACATCTCATCTCCTCTCCACTTCTTGCAGCCAGGTTGGGCCAAGTTGAGCCCAGTTGGCTGCCCAGCGGGAGGCCAGAGGGTAAGGCCTGCAAGGCCCACAAGGCTCACGCCTCCTCCTCTCTGCCCCTGCTCAGCTTCTTCACATCTTCTCTCCTTTTTTTTTTTTTTTTCCCTGTTTTTCCCTTTCTTAAATACGTTATCGAAGAGGAGTTATCAGGGAACATTCTGCTTCAGTTTTGGCCAGCAGTGAGTCTGTCCTAGGCCCAGCCAAGTCCACTGAACAAAGGGGAGCAACTTCTAGCAGCTTCTTGCAGAAGCTACCACTGCAGCCTCCCCCTTCACTAAACAAAACTAGAACACTGTATAAAAAACAAAATTATTTTTCCCATCATTTCCTTTGTAGGTAAAAATGTAAATATATATATATATTTTTTTTATTATAAAACTGAATGTTTTCCAATTTCAAAGTAACTCTAGAAAGCTGCTACAAACTAAGGACCAGATTATCAATCTGTGATTGTAAATGGCAACCAGATATTCATGTGAGTTTATATTGATTTCATTTATGATGCTTATGTGATTAATTATTCATAATGATCATACAACATAGCAATTAAATACCTAGTGATTCAGTTCTTTAAAATCTTACATATGAATAAATACTTAGTAAGGAGTCTCACTGATATTAGTATGTGAGTATCTTGGCTAGATGAAACTTCTCATGCAAAGAAATATTAATAACATTCTTGTTAAACGACTGCCTGAAATATTTAGATGTTTAACACATAGCTAAAATGCCATCCTACTATGTAACAGCTGTATTTAATCTTCCATATTAATTAATTAATATGATTGTCTATCTTGTATAACTATACAAATAAATTTTCCTTCCTATAATGTACAATATATCCATCTCTAGCACCTAAAAAAAATAACACTAAAGTAACTATCAAAAAGTCTTAGGGAAGCAAACACCTACTACATTTACGAAACTTATCATGAGTGCAGTGTTTTGTACCAGATTAATTCTAGATTCAGGAAGATATACGCTCTGCAAATGAAGAAATAGTGCCCAGCACTGAAGGTAAGCTAAAATGCTACACTCAAAAAATGCAATAGACATTTCAGAATTATCTCTCAAAAGTGTTCTAATGCACTTCTTACTGTAATATGAGCAAAATATTAAAACAATAGAAAGCAGGAGAGGTGTGTGACATATCTGATTCACAAAGATACTAGCTAAAAAAATAGTAAGTTCAGTAAAATCAAAAAGGCAGTATGACTCTAATGACTATGGTGCTAATAGAAATCCAAGTCCATGCTGAAGTAACTATACAGTCATTTAGAGACAGAGATTTTAAAATCTGGTCAATTTACGTTGACTTATCATAAATCTAACTTTTAGTACACATACATTTTATCTTTTAAATACTTCTTGCAACGAACGGTACTTTAATATCCTTTTCTTTTTAGGTAGGACTATGTCTGTTGTGCACTTAGTATTGCTTAAGTATGAGGCCATATACCCTTTATTAGTTTTTGCTTCCAGTAAATCTATTTGTGAAACACCATTTGATTCAGAAGTTATTTTCATATACATACAGGATAAGATTCAAAGCTTTTTAAAGTCTGTTGAATTCTTTTTTCCTGACCTCATTCAGCACTGGATCAGATCTATCATCATAAACTGACTCACAACAAAAAAAAAATTTAAAGTAAAACTTTAAGGAAGTTATTCTCTCCCTACCACAAAATTCAAATGGTTACTTCACTTATCATACCATCTGCAATGTGTCTAGCTGATATCTGACTCTCTAATCAGGGACAACAAAGCGAGAAGAGCCACAATTCGTTTTTCCTCCCCATCTGACGCTTGCTGTGCCAATGGAAACAAAAATTAGCATTCTTACCTAATATACATTATTGATACCAGATTAAAATTTCCCATAGAGAGATTTTTTTCAAGTTTTCATAAGTAGGATCTTAATCAGAGAGTAATAAATATTGCTCTGTATATTACAGTGCTCCAGAATGTTATCCACCACCCTTATCAGCACTGTCATACACTCCAAAATTACCTGAATACAGAGAGAGCACCTAATAAATTTCCTAAGTTTTATGTAACTGTTTTAGTGTTTGTGTTCAGTCAGGAAATACATCTCACTAAGTTTGATAATATTACTTTTAGAAAAAAAGACAAACTCTTGATTTGGACTAAAGAGGTAAAGAGAACTGTTATTCATTTGGTATTAAGGTTGAATCTGGAGAAATGAAAGCAAAAATCGGAAAGTAAAAATAATGAAAATTTTCAATTATTCTAAAAAACCCCACAAAATGTTATAGTTAGAGAGAAGCACATCAGGTAGAACCCAGAACCAGACAGAGTATTAAAAAAAAAACAAACCCAAAAAACCAAAATTCTGCAAACATTCCCATGTTTTTAATAGGAATATTGTCATTGTGATCATTTACAATGAAGGAATAATATCATATACTCACGTTTAATCACCAAAATATTTCAGATAAACAATGTGATGAAAGGCTCCAGTTATTCTTGTGGGATTCTTTCTTCAAACATTTTTCAAATTTTTGCAATTTCTTTTTCTTAGTTAGTTCAATTATTTCTCTCCTACCCTGGATTTTCAATTTGAGAGAGCAGACGTTTTAGTTTAATAGCAATATACCATCTAGCCTGTCAACATAATATGAATAGCTTCAATGAAGTTTTAGAAGCTGAATAAGGGGGTGTTGTAGTTTAGCCCTGCTCAGGACCAAGCTACACAGTCTTTCTCTCACTCCCCTCACCCTCCAAGGGAATAGGGAGAGATAATATAAAAAAAAAAGTCTCAAAGTTTGAGATAAGGACAGGGAGAGATCCTTAAAGTCACCATTATGGGCAAAACAGACTCGACTTGGGGAAAACTATTTGTTTATTATTAAAACCAAAGCAGGATAATGAGAAAGAGAACAGGATAACTTCCCCCCCACCCCTCCCTCTTCCCAGGCTTAACTTTATGTTCAGTTATCTCTACCACCTTCCTGCCCTAAGCGGCACAGCAGGGAAGAGAGAAAGGGGGTTCTGGTCGGTTCATCACATGTCCCTTTACGCTGTGCCTTACTCCTCAGGGAAAGAACTCCTCACATTCCTCCCCTGCTCCAGTGTGGGGTCCCTCCCACGGGCTAGTCCTTCATGAACTTCTCTGGTGTGAGTCATTTTTCTATTGGGTGCAGTCCCTGTGGAATGGCTGCCCCAGTGCAGGCCCTCAAGGGGCCACAGCCTCGTTCAGGCATCTGCCTGCCCCAATGTGGGATCCTCCATGGGCTGCAGGTGGATCTCTGCTCCTTCGTGGACCCCCATGGGCTGCAGAGGGGCAGCCTGCTTCAGCATGGTTGTCACCACAGGCTGCAGGGGAATCTTGGCCAGGAGCCCCATTACTCCTCCCCCTCCTTCTTCACTGACCTTGGCATCTGCAGCCTTTCCTCTCATAAGAAATTCTTCACAATTGGCTCAGGCAGATGCCTCTCAGGTTCTCTTCATGTCTCATCTCCACTTCTTGCATCTGGGCTGGGCTGAATTGGGCTCAGACAGCTGCCTGGAGGGAGGCTAGAGGGCGAGTGCTGCAAGGCCCACAAGGCTTGTGCCTCCCTCTCTGCTCCTCGCTTCAGCTTTTTCATATCTTCTCCTTTTTTTTTTTTATTTTTCTGCTTCGTAAAGACATTATCACAGAGGCGTTATCAGGGTACATTCTGCCACCAGTTGGCTTAGCCCTGGCCAGTAGCGTGTCTGCCCTAGGTTCGGCTGAGTCCACTGGACAAAGGGGAACCTTCTAGCAGCTTCTTACGGAAGCTGTCATCATAGCCCCCTCTCACTAAACAAAACCAACACAGCCAGGTTTGACAGGGCTCTGAGCAACATGATCTAGTTGAAGATGTCCCTGCTCCTTGCTGGGGGTTCAAACTAGATGGCCTTTGAAGATCCCTTCCAACCCAAACTCTTCTATAATTCTATGATTCCTTTGCCAAAGCAAAGCATGTGTCCACCACCACCAGTGGTGCACCAGGACATTCTGACTTTTGTCCAGCTGCTACTCAGGAGAACAGACTTTGTGTTTGTCAATGCTCTACCGTGGTCACAAAATACCACCTATTTCTGCCCTTCTGCTCATATTACTATATGTGGTTGAGAATTGTTTTGAGTAGGAACAAGGTTACAAGATAAAGAAGAGTCAAATCTCCTTGCAAAGACTTTTGGCTCTTTGACTTATTTTTTTCAACTGATTTGTTTGAACTGAAGTCCAAGAGCCAAGGGAAGAGTTTCATGTCCAAATCACACTCAATATCTCTGTATCATATATATATCAGCATATCATGGTTATAGGTCAAATCATAAAAAAAAAATTATGAAGCTTGTGTATGCTTTTACACCATGCCAACTTTAAGATATCAATCTACAATCAACGTTATCTACATCTGACACAATGGAATTGCATTTTGTCATTTTTGCTTTTCTTCCTTGGTCTTCTCTCAGCTCTTACATAAATCTAACTTAGAAAAAGGTTCAGCATTAGTTCTAATCAGATGCAGGCAAGAGAGAAATGTTCAAGGACTTTTCAGATGTTCACAAAGAACAACTTAAAAAAAATACATTTGCAGAGTAAAATACTTTCTTTGTGTGCTGCCAGTGTATAACACATCTAGCCTGCCATCTGATTTGTTCCTTTGCCTTTATACTGTGTGACATGCTGATTCTAAAGCTGAAAGACTTACTCTTGTAAATTCTTAATGATAGAAGTATTTATGTTGAAAACATATAATTTAATAAAAATTTCTTACTGGACACAAAATTACATTCAAATTAAAGCTCTCAAAGAAGCCATATGCACAGCCTAGTAGCAGCTGAACTTAAGGGCAATGGACTGAATACTTCAGCACTGTGCCAGAGAAAGTGAAAGAATGACAAGCGACGTTATTAGTTGCTATAAAAAAATCATTAAAATGTAGGAGATCAAAGAATTGTCTTGGAGCATGCAGCTTCAAGAACAGGCAACAGTAACTGCTGAGAGAAAGATCGAGTAAAAAAAAAAAATCTAGAAGGATCTTTCTGATGCCCTATGATCCCAATTTACACCAGTCAGAAGTTTGTGAACTTCCTGAGCAAAAATTTCCTGTGGACTTCTGGTTTTAACAACCATTGATAATTAAATCTTGATTACAAACTTATGTAAACACAGTCATATTTTTGGCTTCTCTTTGACCAGTCTGTTCCTGTCTTGATGGCACCAAAAAGGTGGGACAGGAATTTAGTGTTTAGACATTGTATAGCGCTAATGTCTCTGTACAATGCATTGGTTTTTAACCAGTCATACAGATCTTCTCTATAAAACGGACTGTTGGAAACCTATGCACCCTTGGCAGAAACCAGAACATCCTTTGTGAGGTTCTCTATATCTGCATGAATTAAAAATTAGTATTTTGTATTCATTGCTGTCCTGCATTTTCTCTTCCTCTGTTGCTATTGCCTTGTCACGCATCTTCTCCTCCTTCTATGATTTATTGTTCCTACATATTAAAACTTGGTTGCATTCTCTGCAATAAAATTATATGGCCTTTGTAGCATGCACACAAATCCAAGGGAATTTCTGGATTTCACAGTAACAGAAATAGGATTGATATGTTTGTGGATATGAACAAAAACATCTGAACGTCACCTCATTTTATAATCAGTGTAAAGAAATTTCTATGCTACAGTTCGTATGATCCAAATTTAAATGTATTAAATAGGTTATGAGAAATGTGGATAGAATGAAATCTATGTCTGTATTCATTTATCCATCTTCTGATAAGTGTGGTTTTAAGTCTTTACCTTCATTCTTTCCTTTAAAAAAATAGAAACAAACAAACAAACAAACAAACCAACAACAACAAAAAAAAGTATTTCCTGATCTTAAAGAGCAGCTTGCCAAAGCTGTGGTAACCAATATATTTGTGGAGCATATAAAGGACTACTAAGGTGATATGCACTAATATCACTTCAGTAGCTGACAAGACCAAGATAAATGTGTCCTTACTACGTCCTTATGACAATGAAATAAAATTCCTTACTCAGTATTCAAGTCTGTTTTCCAGACAAGAACAGTAGGATAGTATTCAATCTATGCAAGAAGGAAATATGTTGTGGAGGTAAAGAAATTGAATGAAACAACAGATTTTGTACCAACTCCCACATGAAATTTGCACTTGTTACTTCATCAGAAAAGATGGGATTCTTTTGTAACCATTTCTAATATCAGATGGTCAGATATGAAGTTGTGGCCAAAGATAGCTTTATTTTTGAAAGCAGTATGTCTTTGAATGTGGTCTTGTTCACATGTTGCTTTCCAAAATAAAGCTACCTTTAGCTACTGTCGTAGTTCAGCCCCGATCGGGACTAGACTACTCAGTCTCTCTCTCACTCCCTCCACCCTCCGAGAGAATAGCGGGAGATAATATAAGAAAAACGGCTCGAGGTTTGGGATAAGGACAGGGAGAAAATCCTTAAAGTTACCATTACAGGCAAAACCAGACTCGACTTGGGGAAAATTATTCATTTATTACTAAAAACAGCAGGATAATGAGACAGAGAAAAAGGTAAACCTCCTCCCCACTCCTCCCTCTTCCCGGGCTTAACATTATCTCTACTACCTTCACCCCCTGAGTGGCACACCAGGGCGAAGAGGGAATGGGGACTGCGGTCAGTTCATCACACATTGTTTTACGCCGCTGCTTCATAGTTGGGGGAAGAACTCCTCACATTCCTCCCCTGCTCCAGTGTGGGGTCCCACCCATACACCACAGTCCTTCGTGAAACTGCTCTGGTGTGGGTCATCTCTTCCACGGAGTGCAGTCTCTCCAGAACGGCTGCCCCAGCAGGCCCTCCACAGGCCACAGCCACCTTCAGGCCTCCACCTCCCCTGGTGTGGGGTCCTTCATGGGCTCCAGGTGGATCTCTGCTCCTCCGTGGACCTCCATGGGCTGCAGGGGGACAACCTGCTCCACCATGGTCATCACCACAGGCTGCAGGGGAATCTTGGCCAGGAGCCGCATTACTCCTCCCTCTCCTTTTCCACTGACCTTGGTGTCTGCAGCTGTTCCTCTCACAAGAAAAGTTCTTCACAACAGGCTGGAAGACGCCTCTCAGAATCTCTTCACATCATCCATCTCATCTCCTCTCATGAGGAGGCCCATGAGGCCTGCACCTCCCCCTCTGTGCCTCTGCCCCCCGCTCAGCTTCTTCACATCTTCTCTTCTCTTTTTTTTCCGGTTTTCCCCTTCTTAAATACGTTATCGCAGAGGTGTTATCACGGGACATTCTGCTACCAATCGGCTCAGCCTTGGCCAGCAGCAGGTCCGCCCTAGGCCTTGCCGAGTCCACTGAACAAAGGGGAGCAACTTCTAGCAGTTTCCTACAGAAGCTACCACCTTAGGCTCCCCCTCACTAAACAAAGCCACAACAGGTACCGATGCCTTTCTCATTTTAAAATTAGATAGAAATACCCACTGTTTGTCAACCTTTTTTTGTTTGACTACTGGTACTGCTGCAGAGATCATCACTGTATAGATCACGTTGAAGACATTTTCACATCATAATTTTTCATACAAGTATTTTCTCTGATTCTCAAGTGATAAACCTGTAGTTTTCAGGCACAACTATTATCTGGGGAGAGGAATTGTTTTTGTTGTTTGTTTGTTTGCAGTTCAGAAAGACTCAATAGTGTAATTGTGCTGACATCTACCAGATTGACCCAAAACATATCTATTGCATAATATGACATGGCATGAGAGCAAGTAGGAATGTTTGAATGACCAAGGCCTTTTGGATAATTGCTTGTTAACAGTGCTGGGAAGATGGAGCTAAACTTGACAGAGTACTTTTCTGTTCTTCCAGTGGATAAGTTCCTATCAGGTACAGCTGAGTTTCCTCTTTGAAGGAACAAAGAGCATGGGTCCAGAAGAGAGTCCTGATATCAATTAGCGTTAATGCAATGTGTACAATCAGGGACTAAGAATTTGAAGCATACCAGAAAGTGAGACAAAGAGCTAGTGGGGGTAACATAGTTTAAGAGGCACATCTCAAACATAATCTGAGTTTATGGCAAGTATGTGATTAGCTGCCTACTTCTATGAGTAGTTTGTTACAATAAGAACACAGATCATCAGAGCACACACTAAAGAGTTTTCTATAATTACTTTTATCTGGATAGCTCTTAAGGTAGTACTTTTGACTGAGAAATCATACATAGCTAGAATGTCTCTCTCTGATAGTTCATAATTTTCTTGATATTCCAAATATACTCAGAGCTGCTGAGTCTTATAAAATGCTTTGAGCAGTCTGAGAAGTTAAACGGTTTTGAAGTACCTTGTGACTCCTTGTGTCGTTTAGTTTGGTCTTGTTCCCGTTTGTATAATGTGTGCATATTTTGGATCAATGTGCTGATTAATTACTCTTTGAAAGATATACTGGCCTTTCTAGGGCATGTTTACAGACCAATACAGATGTACGTTCGTTCCCTCTGTACTTCAGGTTGATTGCATTCAAGCTTACTTTGAAAGCTGATATAACTCTTAAAATTGTTCTGTACCCAGGTAATAAAGCTGTGAGTCCGGTACAAGTAGAAGTTCACAGATGCCACACTTCAGAAAACATTCAAACTTTTTGACTTTGAAGACATTTTTTTATCCTTTTTTTTTTTATTCTAGAATAAAATAATTTAATTAATACTGCTACTGACTGCCATCTACTTCACATTTGCAACAACTTGACAACACAGTTTGCTGTGCTGGTAAAATCTAGGTCCCACTCTTTGTCCTTTGGTTTATTTCAGAACATCATGATTTAGGAAGCTTCATATAAAAGCACTATGTACAAGATCCTAACATGGGCATGTGAAGAGTAAGAACTCCTTCCTTTTTTTTTCATAGAATTATCTCATAATCCATTTATTAGATTAACTTTAGTATTTTTATAATACAGTGTATATTTCTAGTAGGCATCTATTGACAAAAACACTTCCCAGACTGTGTAGTCCAAAAGCTACCTAACCATTTAGTTTCAAATGTTTCAGTCCTCTATTTAAATCTCATTTAAATCAGTCCTCATTTAAATCTCTATCCTATGTCCTTTTGAGACACTGAATTGTCCTATTTTACATGTTCCTTACTAATGAGCATTTTTTAACATGGAAATACTCCTTTATAAGTTTTTGAGTTGTTATAGTTTGTGTTCAAGACTGTAGTAAGGGGACTGTGTCAGCAATGGATAGTAAATCAAAAGCTTAATAACGTCTTTCTTTTCTCATTCTGTTGAGTTTGCAGCTACATTTATAATTCAGTACCTTAAAAGTCATAATTTGACTTAAAAATCTAGATATAAAAAGGGAAGACTATCAAACCAATCAAGTGTGACACTCAGTCCTCTTGAGGTTAACAGGTCACTTAGAGTAAGGGTAACGTGCTACTATCTAAAATGGAAGCAATGCTTTATTTTTGTCACTGTAATCTGCCATTTGTCAGTGTGCCTCTACTGTACAAAAGCACTGCATTGCAATAGTGTTATGTATCTAGCAAACAGAGATTTTGTTTTATTCTTGCAGCAAACCTGTCTAAGAAATGCAGATACAGATACATAAGTATTCATCTTTAAATCTTATGCCAAAAGAAATTCTGGGCTACAGAGGAATTGAAACTGCAGGAGACAGACAGATTTTCTCCCCTTCTATTCTTTAAGGAAAATATAAAATTGGAGTCATTTTTTTTTTTTCTGTGACTATTTTTTTTTTGTCAGAAAGCAGAGGTACACTGCAGCCAGAAGGTTACAGACTATCTTTAATGCTTCCTCTTTAGCTCACTGTAAAGCTGGTGAGCGAGCAAATCTCTGCTGGATGATTTCACAGCTCAGCATGGCATCATGTAGGAAGGCAGAGCAAATACTTGGATTTTTAATGCTAACGGCAGAGATCCAAGAAAGAAAAGGAATCTCAAATGGCTAAGTATAAAGGGTGATCACTAGCTAACAATTAAAATTGAATGGCACTCTGAGGGGATGGTGTACAACAACAGTAACTTTTAATTTCCTACATTTGAAAGAGAACTAAGACCAAGTTTCTTACTATTGTTTGAAAAGATGGTGAACTACTCTGTAAAAGTAGTGACAGTAGTATGGTGATTTAGACATAATTTAGTTTGCCTAACCTAATCGTTATAGAATCATAAAATCACAGAATGGTTAGGGTGGGAAGGGACCTTCAAAGGTCATCTAGTCCAACCCCCCTGCAAGGAGCAGGGACATCCCCCACTAGATCAGGTCGCTCAGAGCCCCATCCAGCCTGGCCTTGAATGTTTCCAGGGATGGGGCATCCACCACCTCTCTGGGCAACCTGTTCCAGTGATCTACAACTCTCATGGTGAAAAATTTTTTCCTAATGTCCAATCTAAATCTACCCCCCTCTATTTTAAAACCATTACCCCTTGTCCTATCACAACAGGCCCTACTGAACAGTCTCTCCCCATCTTTCTTGTAGGCCCCCTTGAGGTACTGGAAGACCGCTATCAGGTCTCCCCGGAGCCTCCTCTTCTCCAGGCTGAACAGCCCCAACTCTCTCAGCCTACCCTCATAGGAGAGGTGCTCCAGCCCTCTGATCATCTTTGTGCCCCTCCTCTGGACCTTCTCCAGCTGGTCCATGTCCTTCTTATGTTGGGGGCTCCAGAACTGGACACAGTACTCCAGGTGGGGTCCCACCAGGGCAGAGTAGAGGGGGAGAATCACCTCCCTCGACCTGCTGGCCACGCTCCTCTTGATGCAGCCCAGGATGCGGTTGGCCTTCTGGGCCGCAAGGGCGCATTGCCGGCTCATGTTGAGCTTCTCGTCCACCATCACTCCCAAGTCCTTCTCCTCAGGGCTGCTCTCCATCCATTCTCCGAGTCCAGCCTGTATTTGTGCCTGGGATTGCCACGACCCAGGTGCAGGACCTTGCACTTGGCCTGGTTGAACTTCATGAGGTTGGCACGGGCCCACCTCTCCAGCCTGTCCAGGTC
>JAAGAY010005670.1:0-22236 GCA_011801015.1 Ardeotis arabs
TATCTCAAACCTCGAGCCGTTTTTCTTCTATTATCTCCCCCTGTTCTCTTGGAGGGTGGGGGGAGTGAGAGAGAGACTGCGTAGTCTGGTCCCGATCCGGGCTGAACTATGACACAAGTATGTCACTCACAACATTGATTACTTGTTTACCCACTCTGAAAAAAACACCCTGAAAACCACCTACAGCAAACAACTCAACCAAACAGAGAAACACAAAACATAAAAGCAACAATGAACAAACAAAGTTGAAGTATTGCTTAGACAGAATTTTAGTTGATAAAGAAAAAGGCAAAACCTCTCTAAAGGTCAGGAGAAGTTTTAACATCTCTTCTGATTTTAGATGTAAGGGACTAAGATATTATTACCCTGGGGAACAGCAAGCAATATAACAATAAAAAGCTAGCCCTTGAGGGTAAAGCAGCAAAAGAGAGAGGAGACAGAAAAGGCTGGGAGTTGAAGGCTGTGATGTTTTTTTGAACTTCAGAAGATGTTTGCCCTCACCTTGAGCAGTAAGTAAGCAACAAGAACATTTGTTCTGTGCACAGAACATGGACAAAAAGGTTCCCTTAAAAGGCCATGAAAATCAGACAGCAACAAAATCAGACAGCAACAAAAGTCATATGGTGGCCCTGAAAGGAATGGAGAATAAGGTGCCATTCAGCAACATTGAATGTATCAGAATCTCATCTTAATCAAAAAGCCTTTGCAAACAACATCTAAATTCTCACTGAATACAGATTAAGTATCTTTTTCTTTTTAATTTTGAAGCAAAAGAATCTAGAAACAAAGCAAGCACTCCTCAAACTGCCCACATTTGCCAATATATTTAGCAGATACAAAGTTAATGTAAGTAACCTATAGCTTTTAACAAAGCCTAGGACCTACAGAGGCTTTCCTGACACCACCGACTTAAAACAAAGCTAGTCCATAAGATAAGCCTTTCCAGCACATTTTTTCATCTAATTACCAATATCTCTTAAATCTTCAAAATTCACTTCAGATTAGAGTATGGGTGTTGCTCAATGAATACCGTTCTTGAGATGTCTCTGTTCTTCCTGGGTCATATGAATTTCAAAGGGGCGCCTTTCAGTCAGGACAAGATCCCTTCAGGTTTAAGCCACCAGTACCACAAGCCCAAGCTGGAAGGGAAGGGAAAATCACAGATGCCAAAGAAGGAGAAAGAGGTGGGAGTCAGAGAGTCAGAGAAAATCAACATAAATCTGACATTAAAACTGGAGACTGTTAGCTCCAGTTTCAAACTGTGGACATGAGCAGGAGCCAGTACTGCTAGCATATGAGCACTTCTACAGTTGGTAGACGGCGAGACAAATTTCCAGGAATATGTGTTTCTGGAAGCATGAAATGAAAAACATTTTATTTTAAAAAGCCTTGTGAAATGTCAAGAGGGAGAACAACAGCACTGAGGGAGGGGGAGTGGAGGGGACTTCAGCAGCCTGCGCAGTCCTCATCAGTGGGGCCTGGCCAGAGCATGTGTTGAGGTCCTGTCACATCCCACCCAGAGTGTCATCCCTTTTGTTCCTACCAACATGCACAGCTTGAAGAGGGTACACCAGTACTGTGCCTACTGCCCATGCTCATTGCTCGGGACTGGGAGCCCAGTGTCCATCTGACATCCCATTCCCAGAGAGACTCCCACCATGGTCAGAGGGAGCTCTAAGGGAAATGGGAGATTTACCTGTACAAATGTTCTATGAGAAAAGCTCTGGTATAAACATTGAGCTGACCAACAGTAAATACATTTCCCAGAAAAATAAGCCTTGTGCTGTGGGTACTAGTGAAAGCTCCTAGTTTTAAAAATCTCCATCTGTCAGGAGTTTGCACTGCAGCTCTGGGAAAGCTGCTTTTCTCACCTGCTTTGATTTCCTTCTCCACAAAACGGAGCTGGGAATTCTCATCCCAAAACATTTTTTTTTGCACATTTGTTTTTTCTTTCCATTCCTTGCAGGGATGAGATGAACTTTTGTGTGCAAGTATTTTCGAGTTTGATTTCTTGGGGATTGGTTGTTTATTTTGCGGGGGGAGAAGGATACGGGGAGGAGAACACATCGCCAAGAATTATCCTGTACTACATAATTTAAGTTCAAGACTCTATTTTTGGAGCAGGGCTAACACCCTTGAGCTAGCATCTCCAAGATCTCAGCTGAGTGTCCTACGCATAACGCTGTGGCTGTTCAACTCTTGAAACTCTTGAACTCTCAAAAACTTGAACTTTTTTCCTGCTGAAAATTTAATCCAAACCAAGAAGCTTCCATAAACAGATTAGTTTTGAATAACTTTATTTCCAATAAAATTCAAATTTTAAAAATAATTATTAATGAACCTTCACTCTAGCTCAAAAAGAAAACAGATACAACAAGTAGTATTGGCATTTTCTGGAAGAGCCTATGACTATTGTGTTATCAGACTAACAAAGACTTACTGACATGGGGAATGCCGAGGAGAACCAACCCCCCCTTCACTCACCCTGTCCTCCTCTCATCCTAATGGTATTCGATTCTCATTCAATGTTGCAGTCTGCTCCTATGATTTATTCTGCTTCCTTAAACCTCACAAGATGTTTGAGTCCAACATGTAATAGAAGATTACACTTCAGAGCAAATAAAGCCTTCACTGCAAAACTGTATCCATAGCACGTACATGCTTCTGTGTCTGCGCCAGCAACCATGAAAAGTATGAGATTTCTTTTTTTTTCCCATTTCAAATTGAAGTTTTTCTGTCTAGTCTTTTCATGCTTTATACAACAGAGATGTGGCAAATTGATCATGTGCCTATTTTGGTGGGAATTTTTATTAAGGCACGTGATACTTGCTTGGTTCTTTAGAAAGCAATGGTCTGAGGTCACTCAAATAATTGTGTTAGTGCTACAGAGACAGGCTTGCCTTTGGGATTTCAAGTTCCTTTCAGTCAGACTCTCTATATCTCTCTGCATTTTTGGAAACACTTTCCTTAGTGCCTGAACAGTGCACTGTCTGCTGTTGCATTAACTATACAGCGACTTTAATGGTGCTTCACTATATCATCAGTAACGTGGCTAAGAGTTTGGTCACTGCAGGACGTAATTCAGAGCTGATGTCAGTCACTAGTGGCCATAAACTTCTTGATCTATTTGTCATTGCCCTGAATTGCTGTGCACAAATCACTGTTTCTTTTGTGAGAAAATACAGCAACAGTGAATAAAAGAGATGCAGATGGTGCTCTATAGTGGTCCCCATTTTTTTCTGTTATCTTTCTTCAAGCCCAAAAGTGTGTCTTTACCCATGTATTTTCAGTAATGATTTTGGTTCCTAGGGAGGAGCACTCAATATGGGGAAAGGGGAACACTGGATTCCACTCCTGGCTCCAGGTGGCCTCCAGATAAAACACAGGGCATTCCTAAATATATCCCTTCCCACTTTGGGGAAGTGCTTTGAGATCTGCAAGAAAAGTGACAGTGAAGAACTAGGTGATCCTGATTAACATTTTTTACAGGTGAACATTTAAAAAGTATTATTTAAATTTCACCTGCCCTCCCCCAAAATATACGCAGAGGGGGCAGAAAGAGAGTCAGAACAAGAGAAAGAGAGAGAAACAAAGCTGCTGCAGCACAAAGGTTGATCTGGAAATGAGCAAAAATCTATGCCTCTCAATGAGCATCCTCAGTTAGTCGTGCCAAATCCGTTCCTCATGCAAACTCGTTGCCTAGGGATGTTGTTAGGTGCTGTGGCCACAGTATCTTTGCCAGTCCTGAAGACTTTATTATTTTCTTCATTTGTTACAAGAGGCTGCAGAAGAATAATAAAAAAAGGGAAATAGTTTCTAGTGATCCATTTGTAACAATTCTAAACTACAGAACATGTGGGGTCTAAAAATCATAATGGTGTCTCCTTTAAATGTGTATTGTTTCAAAGTGGACTGTAATCTCTATTTCCCTGATTGACAGGGCTATAATGCCTAGGAAAGAGTGGAACAGATGGGACAATCAGAAATAAAGACCCAAGAAAAGGTCAAAATGGTGGAGCACTTCACTATATTTCTTGAAAGATGTTGGATATTAAATGTCAGATGCAATCTTTGTCATGAAAATGCAGTAACAAGCCACTAGTGTGACCCTCTCCTTCGAATCATAGTCTTGTCACTTTTTCTAATGTTCTTTAGCCAGAGTTTAAATTGAGGAAGAACGCTACCTATCTTGTAAGATATTTAAATAATAGAAAACATTCTGGAAACAGAATAAAAGTGAGAAAAGGAGGGAAACAAAAAAAATCCCTTGTTAGATACTTGCTTTTCAAATTCCAACAAAACGCATTTTGTTGTATAACAAACCACATACTAAGAGTTCAATACATTATCGAGTTGCATTATTGTTTTATTAGATACTTTCCACTTTCGTTTTTTACTAACCCCAGTCCACCTAGCAGTTGCAACAGCCTTGATGGTGCGTGTCTTGGTATAGGCAGACATTTCTGTTTAGTAACTGAGACAACAGAAACATGTACCGAAAGGAAAGAAATTTAACAGCCTTTGCTAGAAAGGTTACTTCCCAGTTGAGATATACAGCCTTTTACAATGCTTAGTTTTACATTTTAACATGTCTTTCCATATCATCATAGTACTGCCTCAGAGTTTTTTATCAATAAATCTTAAACTTTCTATTTAAGACCCAGCTTGGTCATCAGTTCAATAGCCAGTACTTCTCTGCTGTGGCATCAGTCCCCTCTGATCTTTGTCAGTTCCATCCTCTTCTTTCAAAATTTCCCAACGTAAAAATTTTTCTGGTATTCAACAGCGTATTTGGAGAAGTACATTATGAGACGATTGCTACTCTGCTGTCACCCTTTACTTATAAAGATTCTGTTATCTTTTCAGTGAGCGCACTTACTGGCAGGGGTGGCAGGGAAAATAATACAAAAATCTTCTGCTGAGAAAGTCAGGCTTGCCAAAACTCTAATGAAACTTGCTTTATTTATGCACATAGGTAAACCAGGAAGCACACAGTGGAAGCAGGTGGAGGCACATGCCCTGTGTAAATGACCCAACTTGGGTTATATTCTGAATTATCGTGTGTCCACTTCATCTTTCACGCAAACAATTCACTTCTATTTGGGAGGGAATCAGCAAACAAATAAAATAGTTTTGCAAGTTTGTCCTATGATGTAATTGCTAGTTCTGCATCCTTACAGTGTGGTTAGTGCTGGGCATGGTTTAATTTATATAAAGATGGAAGAAACCTTTCAGTTGAGGCAGAATCACAGCAACTTGCCATCAGGACAAAAGCAATTTCTCCCTAGCGGCAGCATTGGCTTGGTGCTGTCAGAGAGACAAGGTCACAGTGACTATGTCCAGCCTGGGCAGCAGGCGCGAGGACACTCCCCACAGCCCTGTCTCTGACAGTTTAGACTGAGAATCAGTTGTGCACCTTTCAGCTTCCCTTCTTGCCTCACACTTCCCTTTCCTTCCCCAGGAAGCACAGGTGTGGAAGGATGGGATTTCACATGTTGGCTTTCATCTTAGTATGGAGTAAGGAAGTGACCAGAATATCCGTCAGAGTGAGAGCTGTGACCTGGGCAGTTCTCCTAGTTCCTCCTGTAAGGATGTATCGTAGACATACCTCAACTGAGATTGGTATAG
This sequence comes from Ardeotis arabs, assembly GCA_011801015.1. Lineage (NCBI taxonomy): Eukaryota > Metazoa > Chordata > Aves > Otidiformes > Otididae > Ardeotis > Ardeotis arabs. The sequence continues at coordinate 5,629 of JAAGAY010005670.1, forward strand.
CAAATACTCTGTGCTGAGATTATGGATTGTCCATTCTCTTTTTCTCCAGACCCTCAGTTTCTCCTGTGCTTGGCAAAATAGCAGAGGGCTAACTTGCCCTCTTACATGCAAAGTATAAGAGACACAGAGAAAGACAAGAGGAGAAAGACAAGGTTAGCTCTATCAAAAGCAAGATATAGATGCCACTGTGTAGGAAAGAAAATGATAAATTAAAGACCTAAATTATGAAAATTTAAAAGTTAACTTGTTCTACATACTGCATTTTTATAGATTTTCAGCAGAAGACTGGAAGTGACTGAACAGAAAAGAGCGAACTTCATGTAATGAATTTCACCTTCTACTCAGTTTCACTCCATTGAGTTTTCCTTTTTTTGACCCCTTTCCTGAGAGAAGAACCCGTAAGTCTTTACCTACTTCCCTGGCTTTGCTAAAGTTCTTGAATAATACATGGCTTTACCATCCCCACCTGTGAGACCGCCTGGTATCTCCCTGCACTGCATCTCACTTTCCTTCTTTCTCTCTCATTTTATCATGTTAAACAGGAAGACTGATTAGCAGTCTAGGAGTGTATCTTTCTCAGTTGCTGTGTAGATAAAAGTATTATTTCAAATAGTTCAGCACTGGTACAAGTTTGCTGGATGAGCAGATGTCAGACAAGACAATGTCCTGGGCTCATGTTTCCACAGCAATGAGCTTGGAGCTACAACTCAGCAGGATAGAAATAAATCACATTTTCTCCCTTTACTGCTCTTTTCTCACCTTGACTGTTTGCCTTATGCACATTTTAAAGAGTTGCAGTAACAACACCTCAGTTGATTCTTCCTCTCCAACAAGGACAACCAATAATATCTTTCATATAATCTGAAATATTGCCAAATAGGTTTTTTCACACATAAAACTTCCCTGCAAGTAATGGGAAAGGGAATAAGGGATGCTATCAAAATGAAATACACTACATTTAAAATGTTTTCATTTTTTTTTCTTCTGTATCTTTAATTTAAAAGAAATTACATTATTTCTTTCAAGCATTGTTGCTATGAAGCTGATCAGGCTGAGATCTCTGTTCACACATCTAGAGCTTATTTAACAGTTTTGTCTTGTACAAGACTGTGTGAACTTCTTTGGCCTACTGAGCTCATTTATTGTCTTTATTCTTTCAAAATCATGTTGCCAGAGTAAGCTTGAAAAAAGTCTTATCAGGCAGGATTTTTTCCCTTCATATAGCTCAGATGAAACCAGCTCTGCTTTCTGCACACCTTCTCCATTCTTTCCTTCATCTCCACCAGCAGCCATGGAGACCTGCCAAGACCTGAAAGGGGATCTTTTCCCATTCAACCATCCAGTGGTTCTTTAGGGAAGATAACAACCATCAGCCAGTTGATCATTCTTAGGTGGAATATTGCAGAACACTTGCCAGAACCTCAATATTCAGGATGTAAGGGAGCAAAGAAAGGACCTTCTCAGAAGCCTCCTGTCTTGGCTCTGATTGATGCTGTCCATTTGCTTCCCCTTTAGGCTACTGCAGATGGAAGGCACTCAACCGTGAGCAGTGGTCGTTCAACTGGAGTGCAGCAGCCTCAGATTCCATCCACGACTTTCTTATTGCTAAGCATTCTTTACCACAGCAAAAGTATTTGTTTAATGGGAACCAGATTTGGGTCATAAACCTTAAGCCTATCAAGCTTTATGTTAGCTAATGTTTACCTTATTGCACTTTTCTTTTTTTACTCTCTCTCTCTCTCTCTCTGGTAAAAAAGACATTGCTGTAAAGGGAATGCAGGGAAGCAAATAAAGCAAAGGAAATCAGGAAATACTACGAACTGCATGTGACTCACAGCTGCAGGGTTCCTCACAATAAAGAACCCTGCCTCAACAAAGTGGCTTATGTGCTTTAACAAATATCAGCTGTTTGTTTGGGGTGTAATGAACAAACTAGAGCCAGAGTGACAACTGCTTCAAGTAATTATGAAGACAGCTTGCAAACTATGGCCCCACTTGTTTCAGATTCTAAATGACAACAGTCAGGCTGCTGTTGCTGCCAGCTTTATTTCTAAACACTTTTATTTCCATATTTCAAAGGTCAGTGCGTGGTGGTGATGGCAGCCAAAGAAAGCCTGTGTGAACGGTGTGTGTGTGCCTGTGTCTTTGTGAGAGAGAGGAAAAAAAAAAAAAAGAAAGAAAAGCTCTTTTCAGCATTACCAGTAACTGCTATATTAATAACAAACTCTTAATGAAGTATTTCTAATATGTTAAAACCCAGGAGCCCAGATGAGTTGGGGGTTTCTTTGCTGCAGGCATCATCTACATGTAGAGTGAGGGGAACCCTGCCATGAGGAGTCTGCAGTGCGAATGGCAGAGATGGCAGACCAGTGATCCCGGGGAAACCCAATGTTGTTCTACAGGAGCCATGGAAACATGAAATAACCAATCCAGGCACATAGAGGGTTTTACATCCAGGTAAAACCTGAATTGATTTGAAACCCTCCGACTCTCAGACCATTACTTAGGCTGCATCTTTTCCTTCCTCTAAGGTATTATAATGCTGTTGATTTGTGTTTGTACAAAGGCTGAGGATTTTATGGCATATAATAATAATCTAAAAGAACCAACTCTTGTGCTGATGAGATTATTTTATACATGGAACACTGACTGGTGGAACTTCTATAGGATTTTTGGAGAAATTTTACAAAAGTACTAGTCTGATTTTTCTGCAAGTGATCTAATTTTTATTTTGCATGCTTTCTTTAATTAATTTATCTGTTAATTATCTCATGAGACAAACATGAAATAGCACATAAATGGAGGTGAAAGAATAAGGAGAGAGTTGAAAGGACTGGGTTCCTTGGTGACACATGGACAGAGGAAGTCGCCTTGGTCCCAGAACTGGGGTCTCATTTCAGGCATACCTTGGTCCCACCAGGATTTGTGGGAAAAAGTTTTGAAGGGTTTATAAAAGGAATGAGCAAGTTAAAGGTCTGGACACAGGGATGGCAGGAAGAAACATAATTTCTATGGAAATTTAAAAGAAAGAGATTTGCATGTGATGCAACAGGAGTGCAGCTATGGTGTTGATTTCCAAGGAAAACATTGTGGACTTGTGTGAGCCAACTAAGTAGACTGGAAGAAGAAGCCATGTAGGGCCAAGGCAGCATCTTGGCTGCACTGACGAGGAAGGCAGGTCAGGGAGTATGAAACCGATAACGAAATAGGAGGAATGTTATGAAAATATGGAGAGTAGTGTGACAAAAGTAGAGACACATTTGTGAGATGATATGGATGTAAAAGTGACAGCAGTTACCCTGGCTGTTGGGAGAGACTGTGGCTGACAGCCCAATGATTGGAAGGGTTGGATACTGGGAAGCCTGTGAATTATCTTCTCAGACAGTTATGTACATGACCTGAGATCACAGTGACAGGGAGGAAGAAGGAAGATAAACAATGCATCCTATTCTTCCGATTGAGCTTACAATCCTTTGCAAGATGCACTTTTTTTCCCAAATTACAGGAAATTAGAAATTTCTTCAACTAAATAAAAAAAATAAATGTACAACAATTGATTAAGGACAATAGACTGCTGCCAAGGATAGACAAATGCTCCTTCAGTGACCTCTGAAGTGCTTATTAATCGGATGTAAATAGCCTTGTTTCTAATGCAGTCCAGGTTTGGCAGCTGCCTAATCTTGTTTCTACTCTGACTTGGAAGGGATAGAGTCATTTCACTTACTCTTGAGCTGATTCCCAGGCACCTTTTTGATTCAGAAACACTCTTAAGCATTTATCTCATCGTAAACATCTATGTTTCACCAATATCCACTATTAATGAGACTCTGTATTTTATTTTTTTTTACTCATATAAATTCTGATTCATCACCTGTTTAAATTATGCTTTCATGTGTTCATGGGTAGAGACTGATAAATTTTGAGAGGTTTCCTTGTCTTGGTGTTCCTGTTGCTTTGTGGAGAATTGTCTCCTCCACAAACAAATTTGACTGGTTCATGTGTGACGCATCCTTGGAAGAAAAGCCCACATTAGGCTACATGTGCTGGAGGAACAGAGCATCAAGATCAAAATAGCTGATGAAAGAAATAAAAGTACTGAATTATCTGACATTATGCATTCTTAATGTATAAAACCACAATCTGAAAAGCTGAGAAAAAAATCCAACTGTCTTTGATTATTCCCTATGTAGGATAATTTGCAATATCGACTTGCGACATGTGAGTTGTAAACTAACTATAAGTAAAATTTTAATCCCTTTATGATACCCATTTTCTTAGTTTCTTTCATAATAATAGTTTAGTCTTCTTCAAGCTTCACTTGGCAGATTTCCCAGCCTGTTTTTTTTTGTAGAGCAGCTCCATTAAATTCAGTGGAGAGCAGCACGTGCCACTGAAGTAGCTATTTCACAAATGGTGTCTATATTTCTTTTAGTGCTGAAGTGCATTCAGTTTCTGTTTTTCTCCTGATAATCTTAGTCTTACAGCACATGCTCACCCAGGTTTCTCCAAGGGCAGTTCTCAGCTGCTCCATTGCTGCTGAAATGAGGGAAGCAGGGAGCTATTGCTCTAGCTGTCTCTCACGGCTGTCAGTTATAGTTCTTTTCCCATTTGAAATCCCTGGAAATTTTTGCTTCTTAGCAAACAAGCCAATGTAGTGTCCTAGCTTCCCTCTTCTACTGCACAGTTGTTTGTGTGTAGAAAATGTAATGCTAAGCTTAAATGCAGATATGCATTTAACACTCAGTAAATCCCAAAATAGCATAAATAAAACCTTGAAAATTAAACTGCCTCTTTCTGTTACTACTAATGAGTGATTAGGTTTGTTGTCAGTAACATTCCTCCAGGTTATAGTTGTAAATAGTAGTAAAGATGCAATATTGCTAAGCAAGTATGTGGTAGATAGTGAAGATAAGTGCTGTTTAGCATATATCAGCACAGATTGAGAAGGAGGCTTAGCAACACCTCAGTAGAGAATGGTAGCATTTAATACTTAGCTTATTTTATTCTTGTTTTATAGAGCTGAGTTGTTTACTTTGAAGTTTGGCTGTTTGTTATTTCCTTCAAGAATGGACACCATAGGAAAAGGAGATAATCAGTTGTCAAGGCCACTCAATGGGTAAATGATTCAGATGAGACTAAAATATGGGTTTGGACTTCCACAGTTACTGAGGTGAGCAGTGTTAAGCTGGGCTCTTACACTATATCTATGATTCCATAACTCACACTTTCACAAAAACTTTTTGAATTACGATTTGAAACCAGAGCTGATCAGCCATATTGATTAATATGTTTAATTCTGTGGCAAATAATCACAAAAAGGTTTAAATAGAGGTAAGTAATGTAGTTCAGGCCCATTTAAACAATTGCACGTAAGACATCATGTATTTCAGGGATGTCTTTTAAAGTAGGCTAGTGATAACAATGTTAATGAGGTTTTTTTTGCCTCTGAAAAGTGGAGAAAAATATCCTTTCCCATGGATTTACCTCTTCAGGGATTCAGTGGGCCATGATAAGGCAAACTGTACACTTTGCCTCCACTATGTTAGACTTCTGCATGATTGACGTCTCCCAGGCTATCTGTGAGCGAAGTGATGTCTCAGTGCAGAGTGGCTTGTAGGGAGGGTCTTATTTTAGAAGCATATTGACTATGCCGGGAGATTATAATTTCTTTCCTTAGGTAGTCTCCATCTTTATTCTTCTTTGACAAGAAACTTAAGCTGTGATGCCAAGGAGCATAATGAAAAGCAATGGTTTTCCTTTTCTTGTTATCTTCCTCTTTGTTGAAACTGAGAATGCACCTATTTATTTCTATGAGAGGTTAACTCAAGAGTGGCAAGCTATTTTTTCATTTTCATTTACTTTCTCATATCCAATTTCTGCTTTATGATGGAATGGATGGATTTTTTTAGTACTCTTTAAGGCCAGGCTAAAAAACCAGGTGAATAGGCAATTATAGCATGGCTGTTACATTTTAACAATCCTTGCTATAGCTGCCATTCTTGCAGCATTTCTAGTTTTGTCTTTATCATAGTACCAGCATCCTTTGTCCTTATAATCAGCTATATTTCTCTTCATTACTAGCAACAGAGAAAGGGGGAAAAAAGGTATAAAGAACTGCATATCAAGCAGAAAATACTGACATACTAAGTTAACAAGGGATTCCCCCAAAAGTAGTCTTCTGAGATCCCAGTATTGAAGTGTTTAGGACCTTCGCTCATCAGCACATGCAGACATTTCTGGAGCTTAAGCTCCTTAATGTGTTCTGTAGCCCACAGCCTTACACTTGCAAAAAGAGGAGGGAGAAGAATCTTCACTAAGCAAAATCTTTCTCATTTTCACATCTGCTCTACAGGGTGATGCCATTCTGCAAATAGACTTTTAAAATGTGGATTTTTCTGGAAAGACTTATACTTTGCTCCTGAAAATTAAACTTAATATATTGATGGAACAGTACAGTGTCAAGTTTTACTATGTCAGGTGGTCTGTGAAGAACTAGAGGGGCTAGGACATCCTTCCTTAGAAAATTATTTTGAAATTCCTGACAGCTGGTGCAATCTGGCACATTTTAAAAGCAAAATATTTACCCATAAACAATTTCAAATCTTTGCATTAAATTTCAAGTAACTTATTTTCTTACTAACATTGTATCTTAATGTGGCCCAAGGACAAGTAATTATTTTCCACTGCAGGTACAATAGCAGTATTCAGAGGGAAACAAAGAAAATGGAAGTCACACCCTTCATTGTGGTGTTTAATATTTTAATAATATTGCTCAAGATATCAACTAAAATTTCAGATAAAAAATGAGGAAGTCATAGGATATGAGGAGGTCATAGGATAAAATACGGTCTTTGTTTGTGATCTAAGAGGAAAAAATGTCATGTTACAGGCTTAGCTGCTGGGAGAACGGGGAAGGCATTTTCATAGAATCATAGAATCATAGAATCATAGAATGGTTAGGGTTGGAAGGGACCTTCAAAAGTCATTGAGTCCAACCCCCTTCAAGGAGCAGGGACATTCCCGACTAGGTCAGGTTGCTCAGAGCCTCATCCAACCTGGCCTTAAACGTTTCCAGGGATGGGGCATCCACCACCTCTCTGGGCAACCTATTCCAGTGCTCTACCACCCTCAGTGTAAAAAATTTCTTCCTAATATATAATCTGAATCTACCTCCCTCTATTTTGCTAAAACCAATGTCTCCACATCAGGAAAAACTACAGATTTTGGATGAAAAAAATAGGTGAGCAAAACTGAAGTGATGCTGGTCAGTGAACTGAAATAAAAATTTGGTTGAATATCATCTCAGACTTCCCACTGAAGGCATATACCTCTTTGTCAATGTGTGGCAAACTCTTGGGAAGATGAGCGAGTTGTATTTCTCTGATGAAACTGGGATGAACAGCTAATGTTGTTTTCTAAATAGAGAGGTAAGAGTGAACAGAAGTCTAGGAAACATTGATTTAAGGCATCACTGTATCCATCCATGAATATAACCTTCCCCAAAGGAATCACCAAAGCTGAGCAAAAAATTTTAAGCAGAAGGCTGACACCGTGTATCTGATGGCTCGGCCCCATGTGAACATAATAGGTCTTTAGAGAAGTCTTCCAGATACTCAGGTCAGCTGTTTATGCCACTTTACAGCTCTTGTCCTAGTTTACAAAGCAATTAATGGATCGAGTCTCACCTACACAAAAGACGAAATTTCTGTGACAGCTGAGGCGATTACAAATCTCAAATATAAAGACTTATCTGTTTGGGAGAAGAAGGGAGGTGGAGAAAGAAAGGTTCGCTACAGAATGGTCTGGGGATCATGCAAATCCAAATGATGACTATATTTTAGCATGCATTGCATTATACATTATTTACATCCTATGTGACAATCATAATCTCAGACTTATTCCTAAATTTATATTTTCCAAAAATCCCTAGTCCAAGTAGAATTTTAGCCTCAAAGATCGCCCAGTGACAGTGACTATGAAATTTCCTAAGGATTTTAAATGTTGCTTTTGGTTTGTATGTGGAAAATCCTCATATCTTAACACAGACATTTATAACTGTGCTAAAACAGCAAGACATAGTAAGGTGGAATTCCACCTGAAAGTAGAGATAAATCTGTGGGCAGAATGGAGAAATGTAGGCAGAAGAATGTATCAGCATATGTGCATTGATTTCAGGTGACAGTTCACTGTTTTCTAAGCTGTGGGTAGAGGGCTGTTAATGGATTTTTTCTCACTAGAAGATGACCTCATAGTGATTTAATTTATTCCTTGTTTAATTATAAAAACAATGTGGCTCAGCACTAGCATCTACCTTAAGAGAAAATATCCCCATACAGCAAACCAGCTGTTCTAGGTAAAACAAGCATGGCACATGGGATCCATGCCATATACCAGCTGTAGGGATTTTGAGGACTAAAATCCATTCAGTTCCAAAAACATACTGAAAATAAGTTTAATTGAGTAGATGGGTCAGAACAAGTGCCACTACTTTATCTAGGCAAATACAAAAGCTAACAAAGGATGACTTTGGTAGAATAGAATGTTAAGTCCGTGGAAAGTTACAAATTGGGTATAGCAAACTTCCCCACACTACGTGTTAATTTATTATTTTAAAAAATTTATTTATTTATTTTTAATAAAGCTATTTATTTTATCTTTTTTTTCTAGGAAAGACTGCTTCCTAATGCTCATCTCTAGTTTTCAGCTGAATTCACTCAGCCTTCCTTCCTCCCCTCTGCCCTATCGTTCTTGCAACTTTTGAAGAGACCACACCACAGAAGCAGAGACCAAGGGAGATCCCTGCAACTGAGGCAGTGCAGCATTGGCTTGAGGCTTGTAGTCTGTAAGAAGAATAACAGCTTCGAATATCAGTGGCCATTGTTCATGACCTAGGGGCTTAGGTCAGTGTTGGCTTGGGGATCTCTGCACCATACTGTCTTCCCTGGTCTTGATAGTCATGGTTCTTCAGCCCTTGTCTTCCCTGACCAGTAACTGTAAAAAGGACATTTACAAGCTGTACACTTATCAAATCCTTTTGGGCTACCAAGGTCAGAAAAATCTAGCAGGATCTGTTCACATACCCTCTACATTTGCCAATAATGTTACTTACATGAATATGTCTTTTTAAATGCTGCGTTGCTGAATGAAATAATAGGATGAGGTGAAGTCGGAGATACTATAAAAAAACTACAGCTAGTTCCATGTGGATTGAAGGCAAATTTGGAGGCTGGTGCTCTACAGACATGCAAGGAAATTAATTCTCTCTTTAATCTCTTGTGTTAAAACCTAGCAATAAATTAAGGAAAGATGAAATTGATCTGCAAGAACTTGATGGGGACAAAGCAAGGACTACAGAAAACCAGAAATACTATGTATAATTAAGAAAATTGCTAATGATCACTTTAATCAATGAAATTAGAAATGGAAAGGCTGCGAGGTCAAATATTCCATCCGACATCTCTGACAGCTTATTTCCTTATCACTGAGATAACAGTTTTCAATTTCATGCCTGATTTTGGCTCATCCTTCACTTCTAGCTAACCAACAAAATCTGTCTGAATTTCACAGATCTGATCCTATTTTTTCCAGAAAGCTTAAAGCAAAATGAAGAAGGCATTTGCAAGGATGGAGGGTTAAAAATATGAGGGATTTCCATTAGAAAACACTCTTCTGTAGCTCACCCTAATCTGTTGTGGCTTTGCCTGGAACAGCTTTGCATTTATTCTCTGCCCTGGTCCTTCGCAGAAGCTTACACCTTTGGCAGACTACAAGAATTTCAGTAGGGCCGTGGGCCACTGAGGTTACATTGAGTTAGGGTTGCATTGTGCCATGACTTGGGCGCTTTCCACCAAGTAGTTACAAGCTCCCCAGAACATCTCCATGAGCCTTCAGAATTATGAATAACATCACTGTGGTTTGGGCACAGGCTCTAACAAGCCTGAACTGGAGCAGCTGCCCTGTCTGACATTTTGGAGGGCATTGGTATGTCCAGTTCATGCATGCATGTTCAAAACAGTAATTATGCAAATAACCAGAAATTATTTATAGCTTTATGTGGGGTTCGGGTGGCAAATTGAAGAACTTGAATTTTTTTTAAACATAATGTGGTTCAGCCTTAGAAAGTCAGCTCTTCCTAATAATATCTCATCGAAGTAATTATGAGGTCAGGTCTTTTTTTTCTTCTTAATTATAGATTGGAGTAGGAGCCTAATGGAGTTAGGTACTCTAAAAGCTCTAAAACTGAGAAACAGGTGTCAAAATCTCTGAGGTGCCTTTTAATATACATCTTTAGGACCTTATTTTTCAGTCAGCATGATGAGTGTCTGTACAGAGTATCAAACCTCCGCTCCTGTGTGCTCAGAGCAATCTGCTGGCAGGAGCGTACACTGACCCAGGGGAACTGCTGTGAGCTGTGTGCACATATATTGTTCTTCTTAATGTTGTCGTTGGTTCTTCGTTGGTTGTTACAGTGGCTTTCAAAGGTGAGGCTGGCACAGAGGCTCCTTGGCTTTTATGACAGTCAGTTGTGAGCTGTGCCTTCCTGTGGTATTCATATGTTAACTTCTGCTGGGGTAAATGCATTCAGCTCTGCTGACATCTCTTTATGTCAGCGTGTCGTTTGATCCAGTGCTGAACCCATCTTAATCTGCATCTTTGAATTGCTATTTGCATTTTTCATTCATTTGTTGTGTTTTATAGTTAGGACACAGATTTTTTAAAAAATATTATTCTATTTGTTTTATAATGTCATAGTGGTGGGATACAAAGGTGCAGTAGTTGTTTGTATTTTTTGAGCTCTGGATCAATCCTTTCACTTCCTACAGGCAAGAAATACTTTGCCATTATTCATTTAGCTTTCCTGTGTAGACACTATACCCAAATCCTGGCTGAGACAAGAGACAATGAGTTAGAATTATAGAATCATAGAATCATAGAACAGTTAGGGTTGGAAGGGACCTTTAAAGGTCATCTAGTCCAATCCCCCTGTAAGAAGCAGGGACATCTCCAACCAGATCAGGTTGCTCAAAGCCCCATCCAACCTGGCCTTGAATGTTTCCAAGGATGGGGCATGTACCACCTCTCTGGGCAACCTTTTCCAGTATTCCACCACCCTCACTGTAAAAAAAAATTTCCTAATATCTAATCTGAATCTCCCTCCCTCTATTTGGAGTTTGGTCTCATCTTTGGCCCTTTGTTGAGCATCAGAAACTCTTGACACAGCAGTGACACATCTGGCAGTCTCTGCCCTGGCCTGCAGTAATAGGGGTGAAATAGACCCTGACTGAAGTGAGGAAAGCTTACAACTTGCTTGCTGATGATTTGCCTGGCTTTTGCTAATGCCATTAGTTTCACACTTACATGAACTCTAAACTACAAATATATGGATCCATTATCCCACACAGCCCTGTGTTATTTCAAGGTGACATTGAGCTACTGATCTGTGGTTTTAAACTGAAGGGTGGTCAATGACCATGCTTCATCCTGTAGCTTTTGCACAACTCTGAAATTGCAGTGCTGAAAGAGAAATGTATCAGCAAAAACGCTGACCGCATTGATAGACTAACTCTGTATCAACTCCGTATCAAAGTGTTTATGTTTGCAGGAATGTAAGTGTACACTTGATATAAAGAATTTGCTTTTGTGCTGAAAACTCTATCAAATCTACTTGGTTTCTAAAACCTGCTGTTTTATTTTGTTCTTATCCTGATTTATATTTATATACATTTATGTGCAACACCAGGATAAAATACTTTTGATTCTCTACTGTAGTCAACAAGGAAAAAGGGCTTTCAACACCACGCTGCAAGCATTTCAGTTTCATTCCCCTGAGACTGAAGTATCATAGCAATTGAAGTTGTCAATTACTTTTAAAGCAAGCTGTTTATAGACCATTATTCCCAAGGCTTTATTTGCTTGCTTTCTTTGCAAGTAAGATGATGGAGACAGTTCAATTATCAAAAAAATCTGCCACCATCCCTTCTACTAAGTTCTTACCACCTAAGACCCTCTTTTTGTCTTTTGCCTCAGTCCCTTATTTCTTAGGCATTATTCTATGGACTGGAGGGTTTGTGTGCCCATCACTTATGGGCATGAGTATCATATAGGGAATATATATTGAATCAAGCATTTAAAAATTAGAATAAAATATTTTTTCTTTGATTTGTTTCTTAAATTTGTTGGTTTGTATTTTGAAGGGCTCTACAATGTGACTATCATGTTAAATAAAGAAATGCCTTCTCTTTTGTGTTCCTTACTTTAAGTTAAACAAGGACTTTTGATGGTTGATAAACATTGGGTTTCACAATCTTGGTAGAGATACTTTGATGAAATACAGTGCCTTGTAAAGGAAAGAGATGAAATCTAGATAATTTAGAAGTTTCTCTTAGTCCCAATTTCCACAAAAAGATGAAATACTGCAATATTCTTTTTCAGCATAGTTTAGCATGGTGTTTTCAAACACACATGTATTGACACATAGCCTAAGAGAAGGACAGGATGGTGATATTTTCCATGATGGATCAGGGGACTGATTTCCAATGACGGCACAGAAGCATTAAACCTATCAAACAAGGCCCAGGTAAAAACACATCTGTAGTTTGTTGCTGCTCAGTGAGAATGAAATTACATGGGAAAAACTGAAGAGGACTACAGGATTGTAGTCTACAGGACTACAAATGAAAAGAGAGTGCATCTTAAAGATGAGCAAACCAAACTGTTTAGATTCATGGAACAAAGATTTGGTAGGGAAAATATTGTTCCACGTGAATACGTGAGGGTATTTTAGATACCAAAGAGGGAGTGGAGTTGTTTAAGCTAAAGGATAGTGCTCCCTTGGGAAAAAAAGAGATATGATCTGGCAACAAATAAACTTGAATGAAAATGAGAGGGTGATTTTCAGACATCACAGGAATAAAGCTCTGGGATGGTTTCTTGACAGGAGTCATAATTGCAAAAGTCATAGGTGTTTTAAGGAGTATGGTATTTTCACTTCTGGGTTTATGCAGTGTAGCTGCCTGAGATAGTTGAGGATTGGTTCTATTAGCCCAGAAGATCCCATCTGCTGTTAAGTACAAGAAATGGCATTTGAGTCAGCAATTAGAAAGTCTTTTATTTTTCTATATGAGGAGGTTACAATTGTAACTGATTTTATTTTGACGTATTTTAGTTTTGGCTTTAATTTTTGAGCATGTAATGGTTTGACCTTAATGTTGTCTCAGAATAGTTTTTGTGGAGGATATATATATATTATACAATATATATATGCTAATTAATTCAACACATAATGCAATGCAGCTACTCAGTAGAGAAAAACATTCTAAATAAAAAAAGTACATTGTTAATGTATTCTCTGAGTTCAACACCTTTAAATAGGCCCCTATCTATCTGTGGACAAAGTGCCACTGCATTGGTCTCTGATGAGAAGCTGTGCCCTGAGTCATTGGTCTGCTTAAAGTGTTTTTCTTTTTTTTTGTTACCATAGTAACATTCAATTTTTTTTTTTCCCCAATTGTTCAGTTTCAGAGGAATTTTAGAAAACTCCCAGGGATGAAACCAAAACAATAGCTAGGGAAAACACAGCTGAAGCACTATAGGGGAAACTCCAGACAACAGATGCTAATTTGTGAGCGTGTAGATCTCAGGTTTTGTTACCAACAGGAAGTGGTGGTTCTGTAGCTGCTGTTTGGTTTCTCTTCCAGTAAATCTGTACCATTTTAAAAGAAAGCAATATGTGGTTCAAATATGTATAAGAGAAATGTATAACTAATTCATGAGAGTATCTTCTTTTTTTTTTAAACAGAACTTATATTCTGGTAATGGAAAAATAATGGCAAGAAAGTATTTGAGAAAAATTGTTAGGGAAGATTCATCTGAAGTTTCTTTTTCAATTCCTTTTGTCACATTAGGATAATGCTACATTTTTTTTTCCTTCTGCATTTTATGTAGAGTACGGAAAAAAAATGGTATATTACTTTGTACTGCATGTTCTCTCTGGTTCATTTTGCTACCAAGTGCTAGAGCTGAGTTGGGTAATACATTTATTATTACCCTGGCAGAGGCTGGGAACAGGAAATGAATGTCTGCTGTCAGGGGAGGAATGGTTCAAAGCCCTGTGAGGTCAACAGACGCTTTTCCATTTACTGCAGCGGGTTTGGTTCAGTCTGTTTATCTCTGGTAATTCATTATGATTTCAAGTGAGGTAAAGGGGCTGTAGAATCAAATCCCTGTATGTGTGACGATGGAAAGGCAGTCTGCAGTGTTTAATATACTATGTGCAAGAAGCAGCTTATCAAAACGTGTGACTGAAGGTTGACGGTAGACATTAGAAAACGAAATATCATCAAGGAGGACAGAGTTTAATGCAGTAATAAAGCCAAGAAAATAAGCTGTATAATCAAATCAGAACTATAAATTGTTAAGGAAAATGGGATTGGGCTTATTATATTCTTGCAGTAAATTCTGTCTTTGATTTACAATCTCAACTGCTACCCTTGTAAAATACTGAGTTACATTACTATATCTGTTGGGGAAAATTAGTTCACATCGTATGATTCTCTGCCTATTGAAACTGTAAGCCTGATTGATTAAAATAACATCTGGGAGGGGTGAATAAAATCCTGTGCACCTTATTCTTCAAATCTGCAGTATTTGATAGAACTTGTAAATATACTATAAGCAATGCTGTTTTTATTTATTTCACTCACTTTTTCACACTTCAAAAAAATTTCTGAATTTGTTTATGAACTAGAATCCCCCTTCCAGTGCTTATCTCTTTAAGGAGGTTTTATTTATCTAAAACATACCTTCTGTGCTAAAAGCCATTTTTTTACTAATCAAAATTATTTCTATTTCTTAAAGCAACTCTACTGTTAACCAACTCGTTCTGGAGAAAAATGGCTTTAATCTCAGAGACTGCATTAAACTTAGGAAGAAGTCAAATCAATAAAGGTGAAGGTCATGGAAACAGATGATTAGAGCAAACTAGGCTGCCTACTGTACAATAAGGTTATAAAATAAACCGAAACAAAAGCCTATCAGAATACATCAAGAATGAACTTTATGAATAGGTTCCTCTTCAGAACGCTGAATGGCTGGATTTATCTCCCGCAGGTTTTTTTTCCTCCTTTTCTGTCTCACTTCCCCCCAACTCCTTTCTCCCTGCTCTTTTCCTCTTGTTTCCTGCTATGTTATAAACTAAATTACCCTGTGGAAAGATTGGTGAGCCCTGATTAGCTAACGTGTCAGGTTTTCAATGCCCACAAACACCTTGTGCTGACACAGATGTGATGTGAAACAAATATTGCTCTGAAATAGGTGAGAAATAGACTACTTCATTATCTGTGTAGCTGGCTTCTATCTCTCTACACGTATGTCATGCAAATTCCCACGTACAATTTTTAGCTGACTTTTTGGAGTGGGAGTCAGGGGAGAAATTGGGGGATGGGTCTGTAAATAGGAGGGGTGAATAGCAGCCACAATGATTGAGGACTTGTTTTAGATCCTAGAGCTTAATAACAGTTAGGGTTAATGGCTTGAGGTGATTAACTGGTTCCAACCAGTCATTAATCTGCAGGAGGAGTCTTTGGTCTTGTTTATTATTGGTAAGAAATGACACCCTAGCATTTTCCTTGAACTTTGTTCTTTTGTTGTTGACAAATGAGTCTGAAAACAAATGCGGTGGAATCAAAACCTACAGTGTGATGTCACTTTTCTGGTGCTCATACCAAGGGCTGCTCCAGGGCTGGGGTGAAGCTCTGACCTGACCATGCTGGCAAAAATTTGGTTCCTAATTCTGTACCCTAGTGTTTGTTTCTTCTTTCCTTTTCTCCCTGAGCATACTAGTAATTCTCAGCACTATTGAAAATCAGATCATTCACTTAACTAAATATGTATTTGAGTTGTATCCCTGTATTTTAAAAGCTGGGATATTAATTTTTACCCTGAGCTAAATTCAGAGTAGTGATGTTACCTTTGCCCACTCCCAGCATGTCTCACCCACAGGCTGGCAACACTGAAGGGAATTTGCAGGAGCTGACTACAGGGGTTTTACTCTCAGGCCCCTGCACTAGCTTAAGCCAAGTGGAAATCTTGACAATCCACTTCAGCAGGGATGACAAGAGCAGTGCTGGAAATTTCACTGCAGCGAACTCAAAGCTGTTGATAAGAATGCGCAAAATTATTAAGTTAAAGCTGGAGAAGGCATCAATCATTTTGAAAGAAGGCTGTTTGATTTTTTTCCTCAAAGTCCAATCTGACCTGACACCAGCCTGACAACATCCTTTTATTCTATACAGGCCCATCACTCTCTCCATCTGCTACATTGCTAATAGGGCCAGTGAAAAAAAAAAAAAAAACAGCAGCAATGTTAGTGTGTATGAGGGGAATGAGAGAAAGGGAAAATAGAAAAGGTTAAAGGTTTAAAGATACCAAAAGAAAATACTTTTTAAGTACTAATTTAAACTTGCTTTCCTGTTGCAGGCCCATTTGTCACCTCCACAGAGACACATGAACAGCAACTGGCACTTGCAATTATCCTTCAAGACAAAACATGTAAGAGAAGCCCTAGTATTATTTATTTGAAATATTAAATCTGCTCTATGTCTCTCTTTT